>JANSVB020000036.1:567902-581933 GCA_025504935.2 Erythroxylum haughtii
CTTTTATTCAATTTCAAGAAATCATACCCTATTTCCTCATTTTATTTCATTTTATAATTTCTAATTTTTCACAAAAAGTTCGGGGTCCAACATTTTTATTCTTAGGATCAAGCTTTTAATTGGGCTATTACAAACTCTCAGAAAGGACGGACTAACGCTTCTCTTGTGAAAGTTGCTTTCACTACTGCTATATATTATCTTTGGAAAGAACGTAATGCTCGGCTGTATACTACTCATGAAGAGGGGAAATACCAAGTAGTTGATAGGATCATTAATTGGATTCGAGATGTCTTAAGTGCTAAAAATCTTCTTCATTAACTTTCCCCTGACATGCCACTCACGTGGAATCTTTAGCTTGGCTTCCTAGAATGTTTTACTAATGTTTTGATTCCTCTTTTGTTCTTGTATATATTTTCTTATATTAGCTATCATTGCAATGACGTTACAGTTTTGTCTATAGTTACTCCCTTTTCAATCTCCAAAAAAGATTAAGCTTTGATTGTTAGACATAGTGTGAGCCTTATTACGTCTCCTGGATCTACATGAAATGATAAAAAACGAAGGTAATGCAGAATACTTGGATTTCGATTCCATCTCTGATTCTGATACTGATTCCGAGTTCCAAACGTCTCCGAATCTCCCGAGACCTTTAGTGGAAAGTGCTCACCGACTCACGGGCTAGGTCTTTCTACAATTTCTTAAAAATACGAGCTTCCCTAACGGGTCAGGAATTCCTTATGCTCGTGAATGATATATATGAGCAATTGCAGGAGACCTTAACCTTTATATAGCTTCTATATCGGGCTTTCCCATCACAAGACCGATATGGACCCGGTCTACACTAATTTGACATATTTTGAACCTGAACTTCGTCCCATTAATTTAGATTATTTATTGGGCTACTTTATTATCTTTATCTGGATTAAATGACACAACTTAACTGATAATTTATTTAAAAATCAAAATTGCAATTAATGTTATCTAACTTTATGAGATATAGACAAAATTGTTCCTAACGACAAAAAAATGTCGAACATTGATTTCAAATCCTTATACCAAGTAAACTTGGAAGGTGGTTCGTGTGTTTCAAATTGCTAGTATTCTCCTCGACGTTAGACATGGAATTCGGCTCAATTTATGATTAAAGATTGTATTGGAGACAAAGAAGTTCTCACGAAATAGGAACAGGATGTCGCTGTGGTTAGATAAGTAGTACTCTTTTTCCACTTGATTGGCACATGAGGATCGCATTATTTTCTGATTATGGGTCAAACATATTCAATCAAACCAAAGAAACAACTAAAGGAAAGAAACACGAAACAACTGATCAATATGTAGTTTTCTCTGAATGATGAATTTTTCGTCCCATGTTTCTGACTTTTGTTTAAGCAAATTGAAAGCGATTGTGAGTTTGCTTTCAACGAGGCATAGAAAAGTGTTACTAAACTAGGGCTGCGTCTTAAAGTTGAGATGCATTAAATTTGCAAGCATCAGAAAACTTGGAATTTGGAAAAGGACCACAATCATAATTCCTGCCTTCCAGTATAACTTTTGTGCCGCTCAAGTCCATTTGCCTTAATAAGTCACATCTCACAGTAAGTAAAGCAAAAACAACTTTTCTTCAAGACCAAAATGATTGACAGTTTAATTAGCTAATTTGAGCTTTACAAGTAAATTACAAACAATGATACCAATCAAAAATAGAAGAATGACTTGTCTGGTTATTGGGTATTGGCCAGCCCCGTTGTCTTCTGATATTGATCGCTGAATTTCACTTTTGAATAGACTATAGAACCAAAAGAATTTTTCCACATCTCTCTCTCTTGGAATTATATGTGATTCTGTATTTTAAACCAGAAATAACAGATGAGGACATATGAGAAAAACCAGTTCATTACCAAACATCAGGTCCTCCTCCACTCTTATTTTCTCTATTCTTCACTTGTTCATCTTCATGACTTGAATTAAATCACAACATAAGAACAGCTCAACTATATATGATCCGTCTTTGATGTTAGAAGATATATATATCGTTGGAGAACTTGATATGCAATAGTAACGAATGCAAGAAACAGATGAAACTGGAAGAATTGCATCACTAACGAAGGGCTCAGCCTTGCCAGTCTGGTCTACCTAATGTAAACTCCAAGCTTGGATTCCTGCAGCTCTTCATCCCGGTAGAATTGCAGTCCTACAGTGATTTTTAAAACCAGATTCATTATTTCTTCCCTAGTAGAAGTTCCTATTGTACTTTATGAAGGCGCATGATTGGTTTAAATGTAAAAAAAGTTATCCATAGCATATTCTTAATGATACATAAACTTAAAAACTGATTAAGGGGTTGTGGTGATGGATTAGGTCGGTACCTCACTGTGGTGTCTAGATCCAATTTGAAATTGGAAAATCGCTTGCTGACTGCCGTCCATGTCAGTAGCTTTTGATTCTGGCCAGACCTCTCTACTAAGAAGATATACATAGTTTGGTTAGCTAGTTAGATGCACATTCAAATCATCTAAGCTCATAGATGAAGTGAAACCCCTAATTAAGCAATTATCGCCAACATTTTTCCTGTGATTTTTCAAATCGATTAATCCGTAGAAGCTACAGGGATTATTTCAAATGAAAAAGCAACTTTAACACAAAACCTTGATAATTAACAAGAAAAACAGGCAGATTTAGCATTGAATGATAAACTGTGAATATCCCAGCATAGATTTCCAAGATGATATCAAGATTGCGTTTGAAATTGAACATGAGCTAGGACAAGAAAATCGTCATTTAAAGCAGGGAGAAGAAGATTCGTATCAATCGAGTAGGGACAATCGAGAGGTCCTTTTGTACATGGCTGCGTAAACATTCTAGTCCTTGGGTGTGATTAACACATTGTTGGTTTCACTAACTTCTTTATTTTTTTGGCTAGGCATTACAAGCAGTAATTGGTGCGAGGAACAAAACTAGAGCAAGAGGTAACACTCTCAATAGAATATGAAGAGTTTATTGTTCTAATTGCAACTAGAGTAGAAAAGGTTTATATTTGTACACAAGAAGCAATTCAGCTGCCAATGTAATTTCCAATGAAAGTCTCTTAACTCTTTCAGAAAGAAGGAAATACTTTTCTAACCTAGCACTAGTTCTTGATTATGGAATATACTATGCCATAAAAGCATTTACATCTATCCATGGTGTTAAGTGGTGTTCGTTGAATTTGATACAACTACAAATTTCCAAGAGATAGATCACAATAACACACTATAGCTAAACGATCAAACTACTAGCAAGCTAGTATCCACCGATAAACCCGTAACTTAATGATCAATCCTCCACTAACTGATTTCTGAAGGGTGCAGGAAATAAGTAGCTAGGTATAAGATATGTAAAAACCTCCTACCATGTACTGAAATGAAACCTAATTGAGTTCAGCTTCACATACCTTTTCCCTTGGCAAGTAAGTCAGTAAAAAAATTAGATGAAAATCTCAAATCCCAATGGTAAGTTCATTGAGATCTTATGCAATAAAGTAGTGTGGTTGAGTGAAAGGAGGAAAACAAAGGAAATGAAAGAACCAAATACTTACAAGGAAGCAAGTGCTTAAGCAAATTGACTACAGAAAATACTCGGAAAATATCCTGGTGGATTGAATATAACCAAAAGTAGGAGGATTATAATACAAAAAAGAACAGCGAGCGTAGGCTTAAAAAGGTTTAGGATAAAAAGAAAAGTGTAACTGTGGTTGCTTTTCTTTAAGCCTGATTATAGTTTGACTGCAAGTAATGGTTGCTTTTCTTTTTGTAATATCGCATCCAGGGACAAATCTCTCATGTCATCAAATGAAAGATCTTGTTAAAGAAAAAGAAAGAAAGCAATTAAGAAGCAAAAAAAAACTGGAAGAAAGTAAAAGCTGCCAGTCTCCAACATCTATTTTATTCTCAAGAAATGGGGGACGTGGGGTTTGCATTGTATTTATGAGCTAAGATAGCTTTGCTATATGCCAAAATAATGCATACAATTTTATGATAGAGATGAAGGGGTGACTCATTTCATCTCCCTTATATTAATATGATATAAATAACTCAGTATTGATATTTTAACATGCAAAGATATATTTGTATATGATCTGGAGAGGCCATGAGAGAGAGAGAAAAAAGAAGTTGAGTACTGACATTGATTGTGATACATACATACATATATACATAAACATACCTGGAAGAGTTAATCCAGAGAGTAGTAGCACTGGATGAGTAGTCGATATCCTGTTGCGTTGACCCATCTAATGGTCCTGCTGTATCCGTCGATCGACGGAGGTTATGGTCATTTGTGCTTTCTACTGGCAATGTATCTTCATCCCCACATTCATCTGATTGTCCTTGAAGAATTTTAAAACAGAAAAATCCCTAATAAGTATGCATGGCATGGCATGATAACGCAAAATATTACCTCCAATCTATGCATGTGTGAATGCTATATTAGTACTTCAGATAATGTACTTGAATATGAGAGAACTGTTACGGCGTTTATCTCTAATAGCGATAGGACTTTGGACATTCGATTTAGTTCTTCAATTAAACTACAGAACGTATTAGTTTAATAAAGAAAAGTTTACAAAGTAATTAATATGAAAACATGTAATCTGAAGGTGCTGCTAAGCACAAGGATTGAAATGGAGACCGAGCAATACGAATTACCTGAGGAGGCTGCTGGCTTATCAGTAGACTTAACAGTTCTATACATCTGCAAAGTCATCGGGGAACATTGGCAAAAGAGTCAAGAGTCATCACCATTCAAAAACATAAAACATTAGTAGAGGAAAATTTTTATATATTTTTTATAAATGCTTAAAACTTTTTCTCTCTCTCTATATCCCTCTACTGAGATTTTATTGGGTTAGTCATTAATCACGAGGTTGATGTTTGATAATGTGGTAATGTGGTGTGCATTATTGGGCAATGATGACTACTTTTGTCTTTGCCTCCTCTTTCTCTCTCATAAAGCAGAAAATTGTCCAGCTGAGATGTCTGAGAAGTTTCAGACTCATTTCTCTTCTATTTACTATTCCTGTAATTGATCCATCCATCTATCACTGCCTTCTTTGGCCTCTTCATATTATACCCATCTGACGACCCATCAATAATACCGTGTAACGTTCGGGTAGAAAGAAGAAGGGGAAGAGAGAGATCAGAAAGGAAGAGAATCTCAGTTGTGCTTTACCTGTAAATGGCTTTTCACATGAGCTAATGTGAGATCTTTGACATCCATGAGTTCCAGAACTGACTTTGGAGTAGCTCCTAAACCATTCCGATGAAGGACAAGGAAAGAAAAAAAAATACACACACACACACAGAAATCTAGCTACTGTTATAACCTAATCATAAGTAGATGAATTGAACCAAAAAAAGAAAAAAAAAAAAGGAAAGAGTAGTAGAAAGAATTAAAAAGATAAAGAACTCGTCTTTACTTTCATGTCCACCAAGAAGCTCAACGGCATGAACAAATCGGGCATGAAGGCTGCTTGTCCATCGCATTCTTGGTGCTCTCATACTTCTCTTTGTTTGATGCTTAGGCAAAAATCTTGATCTAACAAATCCATGAGAAGCTTCAGCTGATCCAACCCCATACTGATTTTGGTGTTGGTGGTGGTGCAACTGGTACGATTTGAAAGCATCCATTGGAAATCCATTAAACCTTGCTGTTGGTGCTAACTTATCGTAACCAGGCACAGACTGACCCGGCCCTGAGTTTAGCATAGACATGGGATCTATACCTCCACCAATTCTATAAGCTGATGAAGAGTGCGAGCCACTCGGAGAGCACAATGATGAAGGGGGATAGAAGCACAGCTTTGGATCTTTTCTGTCTCTAGAATGTTCAAAAGGTATAAAAGGAAACGAACGGTTCTGGTAGACTGGAATCCCTTTTATTGGCTTTGAACCATCCGACACATCAAGCAGAGATACCCCATGATTTATGTGATTTAGGTTAGTGGTAGAATGGCGAAGATGAAGGTGATTTTGTTGACGGTAAGCCATGTGTGGTGGTTCTTCGTTTCCACGGCTTGTGAACTTCTTTTTGTTTGGTATGTCTCCGTTGAGGGCTTTCCCTGATGGATGTGCTAAAGAGAGCTCTGTATAAGCCTGAGAATCTGTTTTGATAGAGCTTACACAATCGGATTTGTGGAAAGAGTTTTGTCTTCCCAGAAGATTGTAGCATGCATCTGCTTTGTCGTTGATGCTGCCGCATGTTGAAGATAGCGAGGAACTATTAGGTGGACTAATGTTTAATGAAAGATCAGGAACTGGGTTTGAAGAGTTTTCGACGAAAATCCCATCTAAGGGCATCGTTCACTACCTAGCTTCCTTTACCTGATAGTTGCTTTTCTGGGGCAAATTTTGCCCTGGAAACTAGAGAATACGAAAAAGTTCAAATGGAGTCATCTCCCGCATGTCTTGTTGGATCTTTTTTTCTCTTTTGCTTGCAACTATGAATGTGAGAGAGATTTGAAGTTGGCGTAAGAAAAGTTTAAAAGGTTACAAAGAGCGCCTAGCTTGATTTCTGTTTCAAGAATAAAGGGAGAGGGTATGGCTAATAGCTTAAAGGGATAGGAGTAATGAACATAAAATCTTCTTCAACAAACAAACATGTTGAGGAAAGAGAGATGAAGAGAAAGAGCGAAACAAGGATGTGATGCTCAAGCAAAAAGGAAATTGTAAAGAACACAAAAGATATAAGAAATTCAGAAAGTGTATTGAAAAGAAAGGAAAGAGGATATCTAGGGCTAGTATATGTTGGAAAATGACACTAGCTAATAAGGTAGAGAAACAAAGACCTTCTTCACTTACTCACTCGCTATAGTCAAAGCAACAGGTCATAAAATGTTCAGAAAAAGATTTATATGATCACTTTGGTTTTCCATCCCCGGAGACGACGGGATATTAGAGACAGAATAACTTTTTTCTTCTGATTCATTTTCCCCCCACCTTCTGCGCTAAGCACCCTCTTTCTTTCTTTTTTTCTTTCTTTCACCAGCTCCCTTTATTACTTACTAACATAGAAAACAAAAAAAAAATGATATATCTGTGTATCACTTCTGAGTTCTGTCCGTGTTATAAAGTACTGTGTGCATCTGTATAGAATATTGTTTCCTTAGCCTCCGAGAATATGGAATATTATAATAGGTAGAGTATTAAGATAGACCCATTGACCTTGGTGATCGAGAGACTCCATTATTATTGTTTGTTTGATTTCATCGTAAACCCTAATTCTTCTACTTACTTGTACATGACCGTCGTCGCCCTTTCTAATTCTTCATATTCCCAAATATTCCCTTTCCAATCTTTCAACAAGCTTGTCTGGCGCATTGGATTTTATTATCTCATCCATCCAGATGACCGTCCAAAACACTCCTTCTAGCTCATTGACTATGTCTACGCTAGAGTTTCCAAAAACCTAGGCTAAATCGTAAATCATTTAAACCCGTTTCTTTAAATGCTGACCCTGAAGATAACAAACATGTTCTGCATAGGGAAACTCTTTGGTGTCATTTTCTAACAGGGATTTTACTATGTCACCTTCCCAGTGTGACCAAAGGAATCACCCACCCAGAGGTAGTGTCTGGACGGTGCATTAAATGCTAATTTGGGATACACTAAATGCTGTCCTTCCTCTGTTTCTGAATGCATTATTTTGACGACACAAAAAGTGAATTTAATAATAATATAATTTTATTAAAGCAATTTAAAACGGAAATTACGAAGTTAATGAAACCCCAATTTCCAAAAGTTAATTTGGGGAATGAGAAGTTATCACCTTAATGAACTAGCTAGCCAACCTCATTTCAAAAGTTAGTTTGTGTTTCCTTACAAGATATAGGCCTAACTATTTTTTGGCACAACCAATAGAAAGGTGAAGAAAGTGACGTTGCAACTTGTAACAGTTAGGATGCGAGCAATAGCTATTTCTTGTTATCTCTGATGAAATATATATTTTATTGGTCGAGTAACAATCAAGCTAAACATAAAAATTCATCTAAATGAAGTTGTCCTAATTCCGAAATAATAAGAAAAAAAACAAAGCAGAAATGAGAATAAGGAGTCTTGGGGTTACCAGTTATGTGAAGAAGTAAAAAGTGGTGGTCGTAGACCGACTGTTTTATTTAATGCAAAGATACTTGGAAGAAGAGAATCGCATTTCGTTTCTTCTTTTTCTATGGGTTTTTGGAGGAGGTGCAAATTAATGCGGAAGCAGAAAAGCGGGGGTCAATTCCAAAGCAGGAGTTCTCTTTAAGCTATTGCTTAATCTAGGTCTTATAGGAGTTTTGTCTCTCTCAATTCTAACGCAAGTGTTTGACTACGTGAATACGAAAGCATGGATGAGGTACACCAAATAATTTAGGTTGCAATGCATTCTTGTTTCACTTGTCCTTAGAACTTAGAATTAAGCTCCATTAATTAGCTACCACAAGCATAGAAAGAAAGCTAGCCTTGACTAAGCACTCCTCTTGGATATTTATCGTTCAAAAGCATTAGTGAGTTGAAAAGTTAAGCCAATATTTTAGTTACGTTAATGAATGTCGAATGACAAATTTTGATGATTCTTAGTAGACGGGTTGTGAGTCCATGATCACTTTAATAATAAGTATTTGGATAAAATAAATACAGACGATACGCGTTGATCAGAGCTAATAAAGTTTTGCATCAGCTCCGGTTGCATCCTCATTCTCTTTCACATTAAAGAGGCTTGGAGCTTTTGTATGATTTTCATGACTTTTACCTCTTTAACTTTAATTAATATTATTTACAAAAGAGTTACGTATACAGAAATAACATTTTATCTTCATCAGTTGTAAAAGAAGAACAGCATCTATTGTAAGCTTCCCACCATTATTGACTGGCAAACAACACTCACTACAACATATAAGGTTATTGGCAATGAATTCAAATGTCAGTAAATATTAAAAAATCGAGTGAAATTATAATTTGCAACAAAAAATAATCGTCACTTTAATGGTCGTTGAATCCGAGTAGAAAAACAATATTTGCGACATTTCTTAAATCGCCGCAAAAAGATTTTGGATACACAATATATTCGGCAGTAAAACATATAACCAACGAGAGCCAAAAATATCGTACATAGGATTTTGCAATGTATATGCTTTGAAAAATAAAAATTTTTACCTATTAAACCGTAGTCGTAAGTAAATATTTTTAGTGACGATTTTGTTTTTGTAGTAGAATAGTTTTAGCTACTAATTGTTTATTGCAAGTAAACGTTTTTAGATACGTTCTTGTAAACGTAGATAATAACATTTTGTGACGATTTTGTTTTGGTAGCTAATACTTTTTAGTGACAAACATTTATTTTTAAATTTAAATTTTATTATAATTGTTAAAAACAAATTTAATTTAATTTATTACAATTTTTAAGACTGTTTGAAATATAAATTAGTTACATTTTATAATTAATATTGGTGAAATCTTATTTAAATAATAATAAATTGAAATAAAATAAACATTGAAAATCGAATACATTTTATTAAAAAAATAATTACAGGGTAATTACATAATTCGAACAAAATTTATAAATAAACTAAGACTCCTCATCGTTACAACTACTGACATAGTTTGAGCCAAGTAATTGTTTGATTATCTTTTTAAGCTTATTGATTTCTTTTACATTACAATCTAACTTCTCTTCTATACATTGTAATTTAGTCTTCAGTGACTGGTTCTCCTCTTGAAGAACTGTGACATATACTGGTCGTGACGAAGATGCACCAACAGGCTTAAGACCATGCCCAAGACCTTTGATATACCCCGATCTTATACTAAGGATATTATTACAAATGTCATCAACATTGAGCTGAATCTCCTTAGACAACAATGTCTATAATAACTCCTACATCCTGTCCTACAATTTAAAGTACAAAATCGAGTTAACTAAAAAATTATTACTTAGTATTACATAAAAAATAAACTGTGATATTAATTTTTTTTGTACATACATAATTACTTTATGCCTCTTCAGATATCCAGTCTTCATCTTCCTTGTAGTGTGTTAACTTATACAGTGTGATCCTATCACACTCTTGTTCTTAGAGTTGAGTTTGGCTCTTTTATAGGAATTTAAAAAATTAAAAGACAATATAATTTATTATATTAAGAAATAGAATAATAAGTTGAAAACGTTACACTTACAAATTCTTATCGAATGACGAAAAATGATTTAGAGCCGATGTTATAAGGATTCTTTATTTTTGCTCTGTTCATCTTAGCTTTCTCACACTTTTTTAAAATTAAGAGAAGTAGTTATGAATTGTATAAACAAAATTAATGGAAGGAAATATGAAAAGAAATAAAATAAACCTGAACCTTTGCAGAGGCCCAATGACCACACATGACAGTCCAATTTTCTAAAGTCACCCATTCCAAAATATGTCTCCTTGCCTTTTCATCGGAAGGAAAAGACTAGTAATATTTATGAAGTTTATATCGAAGATCATTTGCCTTTTGTTTTAACAGTGAACTAACACAGCTTGAAAGCTCAGGCTTGTCGATATCAATGATATTAAGCTTCATTTGTGAAGAACATGAATAAGTTAACTTATTGTTTTTGTTAAGTAAAATCACAATACATATAATCAAATGAATTGAAATATTACCGAAACTTTGTCCAAAGCATTTTGGAGCAAGTTGTCTTCCTTCAACTGCCTGGTATGTTGAGGACAAGGCAATTCATTCCTCACAACGACGCCCAACTCACTAGACAATTTTGTAGATTGGATCTTATCCAGAGGGCAACATTGCATGGGGTCAATGGTCATACACAACTTGTTGTTCATTACAACATTCATCTGTTGCATCTCAACTCTTTTTGTGATACCTCTATCTCATTTTCTAATGCTAGTATTGGAACCTAAAAAAAAATCATAAAAGAAAAACACACTAAACATGTAATGAGTAATTTCAGCATTAATGTAAATATGTTTGGTTAACAATAACATACCTGAAGATCCCTCAGCACTAACTAGCAATGTGGGTAGGGGTTGCTGCTGACTGTCTTCATTCGAGGATGCAATTGTTGTTTGTTGAACAATATGGTTGGATTGAGTTAGTTGTTATGGGGGAGGAACTTCTATGATCTTTGCCACCCTCTTTCCCTTATTTCTACCAGGTACCATTATACTAAACAACTAAAACGAAATATGAAGATAGCGTTTAAGCTTAATTCAAACATCAATATTCCACATAAATATAAGGGGACCAATAGTCAAATACTAAACATTTGGCATAACATTCTAGTGAATCATTAAAAATAGGCATCTAGTCATCGTAAATTAAGATAAGTTAAACATCAACAATATAAGGCAATTATGAACATAACATTTCAAACAATACAAACAATTTATTTACATTTAATCATCATAATCAAGATTTTGAAAATCATCATCATTAAGTACATTATCATTGGATTCTTCATCACTAATATATTCTAGTAAAGTATCGTCATTGTCATTTAAGTTATCCTGATTATAGTCTTCATCTGTTTGTAAGATAAGATGGGCTTAGACTTCATCTAGTTGAACTATGTTAGGATCGGCATCTCTCCTATGGAATGATAATATATTTGCATCTTCTACTAGAATGCCTTTGTTATTGAACTCCAATCCAATTTCTTGATAGACTTTATTTGCATCCTCCTCCAATTAGTCAATATCCCTTTCATAAAAATCAAAGACATTCCTTTGTTAAAACTTTTGAACAACCTTTCAATTGCTACCTAATACATATCATTGATGTAGAAAACTTGTTTGACTTGACTTGCAAGGACAAAAGGGTCACTATTATACCATGTCTTACTAACATTTATGCTAGTAATATGCCCATTCACTTTCATGTCAGTTAGATCAAACTATTTACATTTAAGAAGAACAACCTTCTTATCCTTGATGTAGTGCAACTTTGTTATTTCGCAGATGACACCGTAGAAGTCAATGATTTCATCGTCATGACATCCTTTAATGACAACCCCACAATTTTGACTTCTAACTTGACTATCTTGATCTTGTATATGAAATCTCACCCCATTAACAATGTAACCTATGTATTTCTTCCCACAAATATGAGGCCCACATGCCAAACTATATAATGTTGTTGTCGCTTCTTACACATGACAGTTATGTAATCATATCATCTGTATGAAAAATTGAAAATAAATATGAGGATGAGACATATTCTCATATTTTCATAATATGTAATAAATATGAAACTTACTCGATTTCTAAACTATGATACAAACTTCTGTCTATGTCTTTCTTTAACATTAATAATCCCTTTGCTACAAATTGTCCCTTTGTGCTCTCTATTTAAAAAAGACAACAACAGTAAGGTCTTAAAATGAATGAAGAAAATTGTAATATGATTGTTTGAATGAAAAGGAATATACGATCTCTATGTATGCATCGACTTTCTCACAATTGTTCAAAATATACCAATGGGCGATTTCTAATTCGTCTTTAGTTAACTCCACATATTTACCCATACCAAATGACCTAACTTTTTGGGAGGAAATAAACAACCCATCGTCGTCATGAAAAACAAAGATACGTTTTGTTCTATTAAATCTTGTCTTCACATCAGTTAAGTACATTGAACAAAAAGTCAAGCATTTATTTACTATATAAGCCTCTGCAATAGATCCTTCTGGTCGAGCTCTATTACGTAAATAATGCTTAAGAGAACACAAAAACCTGAGCATAATCAGTTATAAACTTAGGAATTGTTATAAACAAAGAACATAGAAAACTTTATGAATTTAATATGAATTATCTCAAACAGAAACATCCATCAAAATTGAACTAGTCAACAAAGTTTTGCTTCATATGGTAAGTGAATTGCCAAATGAACCATAACATAAAAAAATGATGGGGGTAATAATAGTTCAAGTGTAACATCCCATCACTGATGGGAAGGGTAAAATAGTAATTTGGAATGGGTTATGAGTGTTTAGAATTGTCTTGGTATGTTCATGCATACACATACATGTAAATAGTGATTTTTTTTGCACATGTAAATGATTGTACATGCATTCATGACATTTTCCCGGTATATTTGGCCATAAATGTGATTTTTATGCTTGAAAATTTAATTGGAGTGGGTCTTTGTGAGTTTTGAATTTTTGGAGAATTTTAGAAATTTTTCTAAAAAATTTCAGAAAAAGTTTCTGGACCAAAAAATTGCCAAGTAGTGGACTGACTGGTTACCGGTAGTAGAACTGACTGTCCAATGGCACTGAAAATTTAAATACATGATTTTTAGGAATTATTGATTTGAGTCATTGGAATTTTGGGGAAAGATTGGAGTAAAAATTGAATTGGAATTGGAAAGGAAATAAATGAGTGTCTAAAAAATAGGACATGTCTTAGACTTAGTTTTTCTTTTAAATAAGCTCACCTTTGGAAGCTTTCCACGATGCTTTTGTTTGAAAGAGTCAAAATCCCTTTTAAATGCCAATTTTTCCTTCTCACCCGTAGCTTCTTCCTTCCTTTCCTCCTTCGTTGGTTCAAGCTTCACCTAGACAAGAAAGCTTTTCTTTGTTACTTGCTTACTCTTCCTTTATTCACACACAAATCCAAACTTAAGCCTTTTCCCCTTATGATGATGGTTGTCGTGTGTGTGAGGGGTTGAGGGAAGTTGGTGAGTTGGTGGAAAGGTGAAGAATTGAAGGAGTGAAAGTTTAAATAGGTAAGAATTATGTTATGTGTTCTTAAATTGGTAGTTAGAAGCATTCATTGTGATGACTTGTACATTAATTTCTTGAACTTGTGTTTGGTGTATATGGGTAGGTTATTTTCTTGGTGGATTTATGATTGATTGGGGATGAATGATGTTGAATATGGTATTGGTAAATTAAGTGTTTTGAATTGGTTTTTATGATGTTAGATGGGTGGTTATTAAAGAAAGAAAATTGTGTGTGTGTGCTGCCATTTTGTGGCTACTTGTTCAAGTGAATGGCTTGATGAAATTGTGGCTGATTTCTTGA
>JANSVB020000037.1:0-20018 GCA_025504935.2 Erythroxylum haughtii
TCATCGACATGAGCACAAATTGCATATTTAGTGACTCGCATTTTTTCTGATTCATATAGAGGCCAATTGGAGCGTCGGCCACTTGGTCCATATTGATTCCTTATCACTAAGGAGTCTCCAAATCCTCTTAGACATTAGGAATCTATTTTTAGTAGCAATTGACTCAATTCCCAACCCCCTTCATCTCTAGGTTGACTGAAAAGAGGGTTTTCTTCTAAAATGATTTTAAGAGTTGGAACTTGGTAATTCTGATAACTTAGAAAAAATAACTTGTACTATCCAAATAAAAAGAAGTCCAAGCTTTTATTTAGCAAGTATTCATACAACAACATTTTCTCTTCACCTCGAACGCAGATACCTAAGAGCTTAACAAGGTTAGTGTGTTGCAGCTTGGCTATTAGTATACACTCATTGTTGAACTCCTCCAGCCCTTGTCTTGATCTTGTTGATAGCCTCTTCATTACTATTTCCTGCCCTTGACCAAATTTCCCCTAACAATTTGAGAACTAACAGCTAAGCTATTGTACACATGTATAGCAACTGCTCAACTTTAGCTATTGTACACATATATAGCAACTGCTCAACTTTCTTGTTTATTTCATTTGATTTGAATTTACCTTGTAAACTGGACCAAAACCACCCTTCCTGAGTTTATTTGCTAATGAGAAGCCATTTGTTGCAGCCTTGATTTCTGAAACACTATATAATTGTAAGTTGCTCCTGTTTGTATAACTTGGTCTGTCACAGGTCATTACCTTCTTCAGAAACTTTTTTTTTAGAAAAAAGAATTTAAATTATAGTTAAAACTTAATAGACGTTAAAACTAGTTTAAGGCTTTAAGCCAACCATCATAGTACAATATGACCCAAGAACAAAAATTCCAAGGAAGATAGTCTGACTATTTGCATAATAAACAACAACAAGAAACAATTATAAGCACTACTAAACTTTCATCTTCATAAGAAAGCTTATTCATAATTTTGGATATTTGAGATTTTGCTTTCTTTTCCTAGCAGATTTCCTTTTTGTAAATTTGGATTGTAAGTAAAAATTACCAGGGATGTTTGAGATATGGTCTACAGCTAGTGGGCTATCACCATATTCTATTTGTTCGATATCTCTTATCCTTTGTTTCTCTGTTAGCTCAACACATCGTCCTCTATTTGTTCGATATCTCTTATCCTTTATTTCTCTATTAGATCAACAGTTGCAACTGGAGTCAATATGTTGGGCCAATCCATCTGAAATGCTCCAAATATTGGGAGGTGAAACATTCACGCCATTGTCTAGATTATCTACATTGTCTGTACTAGAATTGTCAAGAGTTGTCTTTCCCTGGGAAATATGTGTGACAACTTGTTTAGTCCTCAACCCAGCTAGCTGATTATCATTAGATTGCTATTTATTCTTTTCCAATTTCTCCACTTCTGCATCCTCATGTCCATCACTTGGTTTTATAGAAATGGAAATTGCTTCCTCTTGAATTTCTCCAATTACACACACAATAGATTCAACATTTTGCACATTATCTTTATTGTTTTTCCCCACTACATTCAAAATAACAACTTTAGAATCCCCTGTACCAACTAAACCAGCTGCCTCTTTAATTTCTTCACTTTCACATACTTTAGTTACATCATTTGGATTCTTCACATTCTTTGCTTTCTTGTCCTTTGCAACAATATCATGCCTACTACTGATTTTTCTAGTGTTCCTGGTTTCACATTTCTTCCATCACCCTCCTCACTCTTATTTATCATAGGGACCCAAACTTTGGTTCCCTCTTTCATATACATCTTTCCAAGGATAAGACAATTAAATTTTATCCTCCTCAGATTCTCCACTATAGTTATACTTCATGAGAGGAATGTATTTAGGCAATATTTCTTGTGTTCCACTTCAATGCACACCTTTGTATAACCAATTCTTTTGATATTCACAGTATTTTCGTCCATAGCAAGAGGAACACCTAAGTAACTAGCTAAGCAACTTAATCCTTCAAATGACCAGTATTCAAGGGGAATTTTGTGCAAATTGACCTAAATAAAAGCTGTCTTGATTTTGTATCTGTCAAGTTTGAATCTCATTCTCCACTTCTCTGTTCAAGATTGATAATATCCAGAACTTGAAAGTTAATATTAGTTGATAACCATGGGCTTCAAGCTTAGCTTAGGAAATTAATGTTACCTTATAATCTGACCCTTCTCCATCTCAAGTACTAGAAGATGCCCATCAGAGCTGCAATTATAGTTGTTGATACATCAATAACAAATCCATACCCTTGTCCTATGAGCTGCATTTTGTACAACAAATAATACAGTAAGTTCAATACAATTGAAGTTTCAGAATTTCATCTCTATTTATATTCTTAACAATGCAAATTGGTCAACTTTGTGCCTAAAATAAACTACACTTACCTCTGTGATCAGACAAAGGCCCGGAATAATGAGATAACAAACATGTTCATCCCCTGTCAAATCATCGTAATTGAAAGGGCCTCGATAGAAAATGCAACCCTTCCTATTGCCGTTATACTTACCAACTCCTAAACAGTTACAATCTCACAATCTTTTCAAGATTGGTCTTAACAGTCAAAGAGAGTAAGATTCTAAAGAGGGTAAGATTCTTATTGGAATACATAGTTCCAAGTCCATTGGTAACTACCTGCACCAAATCATCATCAGGTATATGACTGCCTAAGGCTACTAACTGATCAAACATTGCCTTCGCATGTTGAGTATATTGAGCAATACTTTTAGACCGCTCTTTTTGGACCTTAAAGAAATTACTTTTAATGGTACGAATATGGGCTTTAGAACTTGAGGCATAGGATGTTGTAAGCTTTGTCTAAGCATTCTTAGCACAAGAGATGCCAACAATTTATAGAATGAAGGTTTTAGAGATGTAGCCAATGATCCAGCTCAATACTAACTGATCATGGCGAAACCAAGTGGAATATTGAGGTTTTAGGTCTCCCTCAATAGTGGTTCATGATGGTGGAGCAAAGTTTCCATCAATGTTTGAAGCCAAATTGTAGCTCTGAAGTAATGACATTATTTTTGCCTTCTATAGGAGATAATTAGTGGAGTTCAACTTGATTGGAAGCTGATGAGATATGTTTAGTAAAGTGGCTATAGTGGAGGTAGGTGAAACAGAGATGGTCGAAGCAACAATAGGTTGATTTGATGTCATGATAGACAACTGGTTGTTAGGCTGTAAAGACTTCTCTAAATTGATGAAGCCTGAACAAAATCAAATGAAGGTAAGTGGGTGTGAAGAAAAAGGCTCTGATACTATGATATTGTAATGGTAACCCAGATACAACTTTACATTAACCATGTGGAGTATAAATAGGTATATACCAGATATGGGTACATACAAGATATGGGTAAAAGTATCAGATAAAAATGAATACAAACAATATATAATGATAAACTCTATCTAAACAAACTAAAATCAGTTTAAGAGATAAATGAGAATATTTATCCTTATTAGAAATACGTTAACTCACTCTGAAGGTTGGTGATTCTCTTTTTGAACTTGTCACCATCTCTTCTGCACGTCAGTCCTTCCCATTTTGCGCAACAATACTCTATGATATTCAGGGGCGGATCCAGAAAATTTTTTGAGTGGGGGCAAAAAAAAATTTTTTTGTCCCCAAAATTTAAAATAAAAATTTTTTGTGGGGGCAAAACTTAAAATATTTTTTTTTGTGGGGGCAAAACTTAAAAAAAAAATTTTGTGGGGGCAATTTTTAAGGGAGCTATGGAGCCAGTGGGGGCAAGTGCCTCCACTTGCCCCCACTGTGGCTCCGCCCCTGCATACTAGGATATTTAACTTAGGTTTTGTGCTATTTTCATATAACTTGCATGTGTATGTGATTGTATATGATAAATTGCATGTTAGGTTATAAATGAAGGTTTTTAAGCTTAGGTTTTGCACGCTTTTCATGTGTTTTGATGTATATACATCTTGCATGGTTGTACGTCAATGTTTGGACATGATTTGGACCTTATTTGTGTTGATTATCAACTTACTTGGATGTCGACTTATTGTAGGTATCAAAGGAGAAAGTTGGAAATTCCTAGGTAGAAGTTGGAATTTTCCAAGTTCCCAATTGGCAATTCCAGCTTGTATCACATCTATCCTAAATCGGTTTAAGTACCCAAAAGGGTATTACAAACCCCATTTTAAGCAATAGAAAGAGAGGAGGATCATGCAGCACAAAAAAATAAGGAAGATAGACAGATTTTTGGGTGGATTTTCAAAGAGAATCAAGTGATTTTAAGAAATCTCAAGCTAACTCATATAGTTCCAACTTTTTTCTTCAACTCATAAGCCTATTATTCCCTCTTCTCTTGTTTGTTTTTGTTTAGTTATTGTATGGAGAAGATGTATGGACTTGTTTTGAGGATGATGTTGATAATTGTAATAGATTTCTAAATAGATTTTAGGGTTTTCTTATCATAAATATGTAAGTACTCACTTTGGTTTAATGCATGGTTTGCTTTAATGCTAATGATGTGTGAACTTTATATGCCTTACTTACATTGAGAAATGGAGTTTAGAAATCAGTTTGGATGTACCATGAGAAGCCTTGAGAACACTTCACACATCAAGCGGACATGACATTTAAAGAGAGATTTTGGATGTTTTGATGGTTGTACAATAGATTACTCCATATCCACTTAATGGTTAAATAAAGTGTGTAGATTAAGAGATCACATACAAAAATTTAATAGTTATTTTGGGCTTAATTGGTTCGATTATTGAGAGAGAAAGGACCAATAAATTATAATGCCTAGGACTAAACATCATTACATTACCAAAGTGAGGGACTATATGGTATGGCGAGAATGACACTAACCTTTATAATTTGATTCTCTGAACCAAAATTGTGTTCTTATTTTTGTGACATTTTGAAGTATGTTTACAAGCCTTTAAATTATGAATTTTTGTAATTTCAATCTCTCATTATTTGGTTTACTCAAACAAAAGTCAATTTGAATTACAAGGTTAATAGCCAATCTTCGAAGGAGCAATACATTTTAATCTCTCATTATTTGGTTTACTCAAACAAAAGTTAATTCGAATTACAAGCTTAATAACCAATCCTTGAAGGAGCAATACCTTACTATATTATTTTATACGAGTTGTATACTTGCAGATAGCAACTTCAATTAATTTTAAAACTTTGAATTAAACATGAAGTAGCTATAAACACTGTATAGTCTTTACTTCATATATAATTTATTTATAAGAGACTTTGACATTTATCAACTCTCTATCTTCTTTCATATTTACACAAGGGATGTAATCTCTAAGACCTAATATATGACACAAAGTCATGCAATTCTAGTTATTCGCATCTATAACTCTTCCTTATCGAGCTTATTTTTATCTTCTAACTTATTATCTCACAACCCTTTCAATATGTAATGTTGCCCTAACATATCCTTCACTCTTTTTCATCATTCAAAAAAATTCTTAGTTCCATTGAACATCTCTACACCAAACTTTACAACCAAAATCATTGTTACCTCAACTTTACTTCTACCTATTAATAAATAAAACGCATCAAGAATATAATAGAAATAAATAAATTACAAAAACACAAGAAGATTTTTAATAAGGTTCATCTATTTGGATGCTCCTACAACTTCAAAAGTCAAGCAACTATTGAATAAGTATAACGTGGTTACAATAATAAGTTTATAACCATATAGTCATAAGCAAATCTTAGTTGATATAATTTTACTCAAATAGGTCTTAATAAACCTTACCTACTCTAAACATGATTATAATAGGTCAAGTCCTTTTAAAGTTTGAAAGTCACTAAAAAGATGTTCCTAGATAAGGTTGGCTATTACTGACATTAGTATTTTAAAAACCGAACTATAAGTTAAACTGATAAGACAAAAAATTTAAGACTTAAAAGATTTAATCGGTATTAAACTATTATAAAATTGGCTAAAGATTAAATAAAATTAAACATTTTAAAATATGATTGAAAGAGATTGTCCTTATTCATAAAAAATTAAAATTTAATTGAAAAAATATATTATTAAATTAAAAAATAATTGACTTATTTTAGTTCGTATGAATTTATTAATTTATAAAAATTGACCGTTAATTAATAAACTGATCAGTTTTTAATAACAAGAGTTATCATAACAAATTAGATCAGTAAATTAAAATTTGAACAAAAATAATTAAACGTTGCGAAACTTTTACGAGTGAGCCAGTTTAATTGGCTGTACTTTTTAGTCATTGATTGACAGGGTTTGGGATACGACGATGTCTTTGGATATAGATGTCATTGTCTTTTTTTCAACATGTGACACGAACGCTAAGAAGCCCTTGTTCTAGACCATGGATTTTAATATCTCCTTCCAGAATATGACATTGTATCTATCAAGTCCACGTCTCGAGACGTTGATCCTTCTACTTCTTTACACATTTAGACGTGACTCAGAATGCCATTGTGGATCTTTCTACCTTATCCATGTGCAAACATTGGTTGTATATCAGATCATATCTTTCACAAAAACACCTTTGTCACGTGAACACACCTGTGTCTTTACCTCGTGTCTTCACCTCTGATTTCCAAAAAAGAGCACACCCGAAGCCATGCCTGTGTCCCAAGCCACCTTCACCCAAAAAACTTTTAAAGAGACTCGTTTTCTTCTCGATAGTCCAAGATTGCAAGTTCATATGTATGAGTTATACAAAACATTCCTTATTATTAGGCAACCATGGTTATTCTTAAGGATGACATTGACACTAGTTCGAATAGTTTTAGATTTGGGCCTGTTTAGATTTGGGCAAAAATCGAGTCTCAAACTTTTGACCAAACTAGCCGATTTTAAGTTTACATCTTGAATTTTTTAGATGCAAGATCATTTTGAAGTCCGACCAAATCGAGTTTTATTTATTCACTTCGAGTTGTGCTAAACCGAACTTGGACTGTTTTACCTACCCTAGTTATTACATTGTTTTAATAATTGGTCCTCTTCAACTTAGTAATGCCGGCTTGGTGTCTTTAGTTTTTACTCCAAAAGAATGCCCAACCATCAATGAGCTTCACTCGCTTCATTGTTTGCGACTTTGTCACTGTCAGGTGATCCAAGGGCTTTTGACGGCTTGAAGAATGACTAAGCTCTCAAATAGATTGTGCGGTCGTCTTCTGGTCTAGTAGTAGTAACATTCTGTGATCTTGTAAATTATCCAGGTACAAGCAAAAGAGCGATGAGCTTCCATAACAAATTAAATCCCCAAGCCTCATTCCAAGTGAACAATTTGGAATGATAACAATAAAACAAAGAACTAATTCAGACCAAAACAAGCACATAATCTCCAAAATGATGATCTTTTACTCTTAACATACAAAATTACAACATCGAAGTAAAGATCAAAATAGAAGGTATATATTATTTGATTGCCCCCGCACATCTTGCTATACAAAGGTGAATATTGGAGCATAGACATTGAAGACAGTTCTGATAGACTCAAAGCTTCAGTGTGAGATCTGGTGCACAATTTTCCAAGTCCACTGGAGGAGTTTCAGCCGATAAATTTATGTTTGAGCTGGTTGTGAGTACAAAACTTGGAGCACCATCATCAGCATCCGCTACCTGACGGAAGCTACCTGGCCACAGAAGTTCTGCCTCATCATCCTCCACGAAGACTGGCGGGCCCAGAGAACCATGATCAAACCTTGCACCGCTTCTATTGTCTGGCGGCATGAAGCTGTTGTGCACTGAAGAATGTGCTTTGATTCCTAGTGACCTAAACGCAGATCCATGCAGAGGCAAAGAAGCAAGACTAGCATACCTCTCTGAAAAGATGCTCATTCTCATTGCTCGCTTTGCCAATGTTCTCTCTCTTTTATGCGCATTTTGGTGACCACCAAGTGCCTGTGAGCTGAAGAACTTTCGCTGACAGTAATTGCAAGAAAATACCCGCGGTGCTGCCGCTGCAGTAGTATGCAGTGGTGGTTCATTGCTACTTTCGCTTGTGCTTGACATTGAGAAGCCAACGGAATCCCTTCCCCCTATCTCATCATTATAGTAGCTAAGTGTTAAGTCCAAAGAAACTGGTTGAGAACCAGACTGAGTTACTATGACGTCTTTCATAAGGGAAGAGTTTATCAGACTGTCATTGGAGTGACCTACTGGTGCTTCTAGGATGGACAAGTTTGAAGCAACTTGACTGCTCACTTCTGAATCATTTTCTGTGGAAGCCTCAACTTTGAGACCAATGTTCAGTTTCATATTCACTTCAGTAGCGTGCATAGAAACACCAAGATTGAGATAAGTCTAAACCACCATCTGTGAAACTACTTGATCCTTACCTGTTAATTTTGCATGTTAAGTTTAGTACTTCATAATCGATTTTACTTCAACTAAGAATACCTCTGTGAAAAGACAAAATAAACAAAAGATACTAAGAAAGCTACAGTGTAGAGAATGATACGCAGAAAAAAAGGTGCGCTAACTAAAGAACATGGGGCGATTCACGTATTATTTCCATTGTAGAGCATGATAATTTCAAAACCTGAAACCAATGAATGAAGGAGTCTCAAACAGGGAGTGGGCAGATTTACTCAATAGAAATTGAGAAGCCAGTTTTACTCTTTCCGGAATCGCTGATAATCAAGGATTTTCCAAAATCACGATTCCACTATGAAGACAAAGACAGATCAAGTTAAGGGACCTCATTAACAGTACAATGTTTTCAGGCTTAGCTATTCTTTTATGATGTTGACATTTCAACTAAAGACATAAGGCATTCAAACCATAAACTTGCCTCCGTCTTCCTCCTCAGCCCTGCATGAGTTCAATAGAGGCCTTGCAGGTGATAAAAGAGGGAGATATGAGGCAACAGAAGCAGAGTTCTGTCAGCAGTGGGTTAAGAATGAAACATGTTTTTCATGTGCATAATAATTTCCTTTCTTAACGTGTATTGACAATTAAAGACTAGAGCGTTTAAAATATCGACAGGATAATGGCACTTAGTGTAAGAACTTATCTTTTTCATCTAATGTCTTGGGTTTTGGTATAGGACATCATTCATCAGTTCTCAAAACTTTGCTAACAGCAACTAATTGCCATCAACTTGGCTTAGAAAATTGGTTATCCAATGAAGAGCTAGAGTTTCATGTTTTGTATTTGAGAGTTCTTATCAAAAGATCTGCAGAACTAGAAGAAAAGTATTCCCAAGAATCTTTTATGCAGGAGACAGTTATTGGCAAAGCAATATTAAAGAAGGGAGCCATATAATTTACACACAACAAGCATAGGTATCCTAGTCCTGGATCTAGAAAACAAGGGCAAAAGGGACAAGTCCTACACTCGTTCAAAGTTATGCAAGATTGGGATGCTACGGTAAATAAATAAATACATAAATAATACCTTCGAGAAGTACCTAAAGGCCAAAAGCTGAGACTCGAAGTTGAAAACTACCGTAAAAATTGACCAACTCAATTCAGTCAAAAAAAAGTCCTTTGATCCAAAAGACAAAGATTAACTCAGAACTCAACTTATACATAATTTGGAAAAGGAAAGACAGAATAGTAGGGAAGCGGCTTAGAACAGAGAACTACAGAAAGAGCAATTTCTGCCTATTTTTGAAGCTCTTAATCTAGCACGTATGACCAACATGTGATGAAATACATAAAAGATAAGCGAGGCGGTATATGGAAGGTGATGTGGAGACATCAACGAGCGCATAGTTCAGGTGACAACAATCATATTCATAAGTCAATTGGAGTAAGTTTGACCTTCAGCGCATACTAAAGCAACCCGAAAGAAACCCACATAGTAAAATCCACAAACATTCATGCAGAGACAAAAAGGGAAAACACAATTGCTATAACAAGACCAAGCTCCATTGATCAGTCGGTTGCTCTTTAAGAAATAAAATGACCAAAGGAAGAAGTGAAAGCGGAAAGTTTTAGTAGATAGGCTCGTACCCTCCTCTGCAGCAAGTGGCAAGGGGTCAGTACCAGGCTAGGTTGTGGATACGCGGACTAAAGGAGAGAAAGCTGCTTAGAAACTTTGAGAGGTCTGCCTCAGTAGTGCTCTTCTTGGTATGTTTGATTATCAACGCACAAAACCGGATGATGGCTCTGTTAGTTTTTGCAACGTAACTGTAGTAAGACGATGACAGAGAGGTACACAAAGAAAGGGGAGATATTTGGTGGGTAATTATGAGAAAGCAATGGTAAGGGAAGAGTGGAGGAGACAGCGGTGGGAATGGGATGCAAAAATTTTATTTAAAAAAAAAAACAGAAAAGAAAGTGGAAGTGATGAGTGATTTAACAAAATAACCAAATAAAAAGGGACATGATGTATTGACATAAACACACTTTCAAATCTCAGGTTCTAAACTGGCGAGTGTACTTGGTTTGTTTTGGGCAACTTCTAACGACAGACAACTGCTCACATACTCATTCAAAGTATTGTCAACAGAAATATGAACTGAACTGAGATAAGAATATATCTATAGAAACAAGGATCAAAAAGACATAAAGCAAAACAATCGCAAAGATGTTTTATTCAGGAGTCCCACCAAAGATTCTCTCTTTCTCTCCACTCCTAAAAAGCTTTGGAGATGACTCCAGACTGCATGGGGTCAGCTCTTACACTCTCGTTCATAAGATTCATCACTTTGCTTTGCATGTCCGGAAGCTTATCTACTAAATACTTCCCTTAATTAACCTTCATATGTATCCTTGACACCTATATTACATTCATCTGTACACAGGGAAAGACATGCAAATAATTCCATGGCAGCTTAGTATTTATTGTGCAAATAATATGAAATACATATTCAATCATCTTCCCCACAAAACAAAAATCAAAAGTCACATCTACTTTGAAGGATTTTAAAACTCCATTATTCTTTCCTTTATGCAAGTTGATACCATATAAATGTATTTTCTATTATTCTTGAGGAGCATCCTCCTGTCCACGATATATAGTATTTTCTATAATTCCAGTGCTGGGAGCTACTTTTAAGAGTGGGATGACGAATTGATATTAGTTTTATTATGGCATGCACTTGAATCTTGTATCAGAAGCCTAGCCCTAGTCTACAAACGGCCATAACATGCACCACTTGTGAAACTAAAATCTAGGAGCACTCCGGAGAAATAATTAAGTTGGTAGAATTTAACACAAATCAAGTCAGTTAGTTTCTTGAATTTAAATTTCTTATCACAATATACTGTGTATTGGACAAAGTACTAGTGAGATTGAAACGAGGAGAGGAATTTTCCAATGAAAATGTCAATACCTTGCAACTCAATCTTAGTAAAGCAGACTGTAAATAGGATTTATTTTATAAAATTGATATATATAATAAGTGTACATATATATTAGATAATTTTGAAATTAATTATTTGTTGCCGTGCAAAGGGATTGGTTGAAAATGCTATGAGATTCAGATAAAGGTCTCATGTATATTGTCAACTAAAGACTCTTTTTGAAGAGTGGTGGTAGATATAAAGTTGCATTGACGTGGATATGTGATCTTTTGTTTTGATTTTATCACAACTTTACAGTAAGCTTTCGTTCAAAGAATATTGTACGTATTTATTCGTTAATTATTACAGGCAAAAATCACGGAACGGAATTTGTAGTACATCACACAGTTTAATATGTTAGAGAATCCTCCACATGTACATGTGCCTCCTCCATTTCTCATCATCCGTTAAAAGCAAATAAGATTTTGAATCCAAATTTTCGGCTTCATAATTTGAAATTGCATGCCAGTTTTAGTCATTTAAATATAAATATACTCTTTACGCTTTGTTTTATTTCCTTGGAGCTTAAAACACTCATCGTGAAGCTAGCTTTTAGGGTTTGCCTTGCGCATTGCATTCATAGTGTTATTATGAAACTTTAGACTTCTATCTAGTTTAACTTCTTGTTTCATAGTTTCAGTTCTTTATTCAAACTTTCTATATTAATTTTTAAAGTAATGTTTCATTTGGATTATACAATAGTTATACTAACATCTAAGCCAAATATTTATATATTAGATATATAGTTAGTGAGTATTAATTGATAAAGATAAGTCTTTCAACTCAGAAATATTAGATTGACTGAGAACTAAGGTTCAATCAACTCCTTTTTCTTTTAACAATGAGCCCTACAATTCTCTAATCCCTTATCATATATTTATTTAATAATTTAAATTTTATTATAAGAAAGAAGATACATACAAAAGAATAAAGGAAAGTATATGAAGCATCTAAATTGTAATGTAAAGAGTAAAATTGAGTAATCATACAACTTATAAATAAAATATTTGGATTTCATTTCATAAATATCAAATATTTCTGACTCATTGTTTATAACGGAATAAATTTTATTGAATCAAAAGTCAAAATTAAATTGTTCCATACAAAAACTAAACAGACTTACTGATTGTTTCATCGAAAGGCACAAATTAGTTTATACTTGAGGCATGAGAGAATCGAGCTTCATCAAACCATATCTGCTACGATGGCAGAGGAATCCTAAAGTAAACAGATATTTCCACATTGTTTACTAGCTATACACTAGCTCCATGCATAGCCACGCTATACCTATAATTAGGCCATTAGCGACCCAAAACATATGTTTGTCGAATATTACTACTTCCAAAAGCTTAGGTTAATAAAATGTGACGTGGGTTCGTGTTTAGCCAATCCAAGATCGACATGCATATCCAATTCATGTGCCTCTGATAGAAAAGAGGCACTGTTATATAAAACAAACCCAGCAGTCTACTTCTCAAGAAAGAAGAGAATAAGAGGAAGCGGTCAGTTCTCTTTCGTGCCTATCCATGGCTTTCCTACACAATACACAAGGTAATAATACGACACTCTTTTGTTTTAGTACAGGTAGTTAATTGCCGACAGTTTCCTAGTATTTCTCAATAACCCCCTCCCTGCCACCACTAGATTAAATTAGGAAGATAACGTATACAATTTAAAAAGCAGATGGTCATAATCATAGTTACTGTTTAGGACAACCCTAAATGCCTATGTCAGGCTGCTTAATTAGTTTAATTGTTATTATTACCAAAGAAAGGCGTGTGTGTTAAGGGCGGATTGGTTAGAAAGAGACTGCTGGTATATATATATATATATGAACCCCCAAATACCGAGTTACATGGTTCCACCAAACTTCATTCGGACCAATGATGCAATGCAGAATAAGGTTACATGCATCCTTTTATTTAACATTACTATTTAATTGATGAAATATGAAAATTCTAACAACCGGAGTGTGTTGGAAATTTTCATCTAGCTCGTCTACTTATTTATCATTTTCTTTCCCTTTCAGTCACCAGATTCCCTTAAAGGGGGTTGAATTGATAAAAGCCGGTCCAATTCGGTTTAGCAGATATCAATTATAGGAAAGCCCATAACGGATGAGGAAAAGCCCCACATGAACACGTACGTCAGAAGAAAGCGCGAGACATTTGTACGGGTGCTTATGCCTCCTGTAGCAACAATCAATCCATATCATAAGTCCCATTTTTGTCCAACCATACTTACTTGAAGAAGACGATGGATTAGGTGCGAGCTGCAAAACGCAAACCCGTCCTGATGTCCAACTCAAACACCACGAATACTTGTATGAAAATAATTTCATTTTTGTTTTTAAATTTAAACGACGTCGTTTTAGAAAATTTCTCCAAAACATTATTACTTTGGATAGCACAAGCTATGTTGAATTTTAAACTAGACCCCATGCGATCGAGTCGGGCTCGGGCCATTTGTTGATGGGATTGATTTGTTTTCATATATAATTATGTGTATAATAAATCGTCGTAATCTTTCTTGTTAACTAATCTCAGTCACTTTTAATATTCTAAAGACTCAAACTTGTATACATATTGCATATTGTGTGTACAATTAACTGTTTAAATGTTGAGGGTAAAAAATTTCATCACATATACTATTTAAATTTTTTTGAAAAACCTTAATTTATATATTTTAGCAACTTTGAAAGAACTTGAATATTTCATATTTGACACTGTACAGAGGTTAAATTGTTCACTAACTTAACACTGAACACATTGTTCACTAATCAAACAAACTTTTTATTTAATTAAATTAAAGATTTTAGTTAAGAGTTGAAACATAGAACTTAATCTTGTTATAATGATGTAAAGTGTCCAATTAAGGAATATACTAGTTGATACCCTAACCAATGAGACGTCGGCTAGTAGAAAGTAGAGCATCATTTAACTTATTATGCATTATGTGATTAAGAACGAAATTCTTGAATTATATTTGGAGTGATTAATATATGACTTAAAAGGGTCATTGAACTTTTAGGGCTTATATTCATCCATAACAAATAAAATGTGTAAAATAGTTCCTCTTCACCATAAGAAAGGGAAATATGTAAGGGTTGCTCACTTGAAAATTTTTCTTTCTAAAAGTATTTCTTACCTTTATGAGGCACATGTACAAAAGATTCATCTCACTTAGTGAAGAAGATAGTCGTAAATTCTCAAGTAGAGCACGGACAGTTGACATAGGCCATTGATTGTCTAGCTAAACAATTATAAATCAATTTTATGTCCCTCACCCTATACTCTTTTATTATTGTGATGAATGTTTTATGATTGTCTTTTTTTCATAACCATATATATCAGTATATGAGTTCATTAAGTTATAAAGAGGAATAAAATTCACTCACACATAACTCAACTCTCTTATATGTCATTCAGGGATCGATAATTTATCTTATGATAATTATCATTCATTGTATAAGAATTTCTAATGAAATTTGGCTTAAGATAATTATTGCATAATTTTCATCATTTTTTAACATAGAGGGACAAGATATTATTATTGTTCTATTCTTTAACAAAAATGATTACTTGTGTTGGAAAAATAGGATGGATTATTTTCTATGGTCAAAGATTTTAAATTAAGGGAAGCTATACATAAAAATGATTGGGATGTCAATAATGAGAGATTTAGTATTTTGGATAATTAGGCTATGCATATTCTTCTTAGTTCATTTGATAGAATGTATTAAATAATATCCAAATATATGAAAAAGCTTATGATTTTTATCACAGACTTTAAATTATAGATGATTAACTATTGAATCAAGAAACATAGTGACCATGAAAGGAAAAAGTGAGGAGAATGAGAAAGAGGATCACAAGACAAAGAAGGAATCAAAGGCCAAATTGGACAATATAATTAATTAGGAGAGTAAAGAATATGAAATTAAGGTGGCAAGTATATGATTTATTAACAAATAGTGAAGTATCCTCTAGTTTTAAAAATATTAATGATAATGATTTGTCTCATAAAGAACTCGTTGTATATCCATAAATAATAAGCTTAAAAATGAGGAAATTATAGGCATACATGAATGAGAATGAAAAATTGAAATATGAAGTGCATAATATGATGCTAAGAGTGTGATTGTTGATAATGATGAAGCATTAAAGAAAGAGATTAATGATCTCAAAGACTCTTTGTCTATGCTCACCGAGGGTAGTTAAATTTCTAATAACATGTTTAGAACCTAAAAAAGGTCCAAGAATAGACATAGAACTTGTTACAAATATGAAAGTGCTTCATTCAATGTCAATACTATATATGAAAACTTTACTGTTCATGCATCATCATCTAACTCTTAAGCAAAAAAAAAGTCATATACATTTGATATGTTGTTCATACACTATACTTATAGGGCATAACTTTAAAGGAAAATAAGAAAAATTTTCATGGGCCTCAACTACACTAAAAAGACATGACACAAACTTAATGTCATTTTTATGCCTATATTTATAAAAAAAAGGTATGACTTAAGCTTAGTATCATCATAGGCCATAGTCTCATCAATGAAGATGACACATGTTCATAATTCTCGTAAACAATTGTTCTATTAGAAGAACTTATCTTTTGTAAACTTAATTATTATGAATTACTATCATTCAAGAAGGTCCCCAAACCCCTACATATCTAAAAGAGGGCTCACAATTACCAATACATCTAAACGAGGCCCATATATATACACATATATTATTCTTATGTCTCACTAATGTGGAATAAATTATTATCATTTATATTATATAAATCATGGTTTTTTTAGATGCTTATGATCAAATAGATAGAAATTAATTTTTGAAGCATAGTTTGATGAGTAAACCCAAAAAGGTATAGGGTGAACGAAAATGAAGAGCTAACCACCAAAGACTCAAGTTTGTGTGAGTATCTAGAAAGTATTAATTTCTTTGTTTTGAAGGTCAATATCAAAGGATATAAAATAAATATCAATAATTGATGTCACTTTCACTGATCTCAAATATGTAACAACTATAACTTTTCTAAACAAATTTATTTCAAAATAAAATCATTAAGAACCTTTATACAAAGTAAATAATGTATTAAAAGACGAATTATTGATTCAAGTTGGGAAGAAAATTAGGTAACCGTTAGTGATATATAAAAAGAGGTATTCACTTACTTTTATATTGATAAAAATTAAACATATTGACTTGGCATACATAATTAGGGAGAGAAAACATTGTTGCATGTACTTATGGGATGAAAGATAGATTGATCTTTAATATGGCATATGAGCTCTTGATAAACGATTCATTTTTTGTAAACACTTTTTACGTGCACTTTGGCTATACAGTATCCTCTTTAATGTTGAAAAATAGGAGAGAGAATGATATTCTTGAAACTTGACCTATATAAATCAATGGTGCATGAATTAAGATAACCATACATTGTGTACTGTTTTAATGTAAAAGAAGTGCATTCATCATCTTTTATTTACTCAAACATCACCAAATGTTTTGTTATCGTAGAAAAGGAAGACATTATTATACTAAGTGAGGTCTTTTAATTTATATTTTTAGTGATAGAAAAATAAATTATTTTAATATTTTTCATCTTTAAAGATATTAATAAGGTAATTTTTTAATGATTCAAGCAAAAGGTGAAAGATCAAGTTTAATAGAAGGATTAAGTGATCAAATGATCAAAATAAGTAAAGTAGAGTACCGAATATATTTCAAAAGAACTTTAAGACAAGTCAAGTTAAGTGGACTAAGAGTAAGAAAGAATAGAGTTGTTTCATATGTAATAAATCCTTATGATCTTTCTTTAGCCATAACTCAATCATTTTAACATTCTAGGGGCTCAAAATTGCATGAATACTATATATTGTTTGAATTATGCATAAGTATCTGCACAATAAAAAAAGTTGTTTTGAACCTTCAAGAAAGCCTTTTAATCTTAAAATAATATTTGGAAAGCTTTTAATTTTTTTTGAATTTAATTATTTTTCCAAAGAAGTTGTATATTAAATCTTGAAAGAACTTCAAAAATACTAATTGGCATTGTATATAGGCTGGATTGTTCACCAACCTAACACTATACATTTGTTACATTGTTAAACAAATTGGGGTCAGGTAAGGATGGCAACAAGCTAGGCTCAAGCTAACTCAACCCCATTCTAAGTAGCTCGATCCCATTCTAAGTAGGTTAAGGTCATACCAAAATAACGTTGTTTTAATCTTTAATTTTTTGTACTTACAAATAAAAATAGTATCGTTTGGATCAAGTATACCAAAATAATATTGTTTTAATGGTGGAGCTCAAGTCATTGAGCATTTTATGCTAGGCTTTGGGTTAGCTTATCAAGTTTGAACTCAACTTGAAGGCCAATCAAATCGAGTCTAATATGTTGACTTCAAGTCAAGTTAAGTTAGGTCTTACTTAAATTGTCATTCTTGGGGCTAAGTTTTTCACTAAAGGATAGCTTAACCAGTGCCCCAGTTGAAGGTAGAGTATTGACTAGCCTATAAAAGCTAGAAAATATTTTATGTGCATTTATCAACCATTTGAAGTAGTTTTGAGTATAAATAGATCACTTATGAGTTTTGAGAAAAATATTTAGCACAAAAAGGAATCTTGAAAAGTATTTTAGAGTGTTTCATTACATTCGTAAGTATATGAGCATAATATGAGCCTTAATTCATTATATGATCAAGAAAGAGATTCTTAGATTATATTTGAGTAATCAAAATACTAATTATTGATTGAGATAACAATTGAATTGTTTAAGATTTTTCTTCACCCATAACAAAGAATATGTGTAAAAAAATTTATTCATTGTAAAAAAAGAAAATGTGTAAATGTTTCATTTTATTTGAAGGAATATACATATAGAAAGGGTCATATTTACTTATCCAAAGATATAATAAAATTTTAAGAACTTAGGAACTAGATGTAGACTGATAATTATTTAATTGAAACACCATAAATTGATTTTGTGTTTCTCTTCATATACTATTTTATAATTGTTATGAACATTTTGTAATTTAGAAAATCCATCCATTAAATTTTGAAAATACAAATATTTTAGTCATATACTATTCATTTATCTTTTTATTTGTCATATAGGAATCAATAAAACTTAAAATTAAAAGTTAATATTTACAAGAGTTAAAGGAGTTGCAACTCGTAAAGTATATTTTATATTGAAATAAAAGTACTTAAAGTTTAACATTAAAATATAGTGAAATAAACTCTTGCAATTAAAATTTTCAAATTCATTATTAATATATAATTTATAATTTTAAATTTATTATATTTCATAACGTAGATTACATATTGAAATAACTTTTAGAGTGTAAATATTTAAGTAAGGTGAGATAAATTCTTACATATAAAATTTTCATTATGATTATCGAATTATAATTTATAATTATAAAGTTATTTGAATTTAAACATTCTTAAGTGATTAATATTTCAAATTTTGTCTTTTTATAAGATTTGTTAAACAAAGTATTAACCTATTCATACAATTTTTAAAACTTATTTTCACTTTATCGAATTAGAGATTGTTATTTAGTATTTTCATTATGCAAATTAAGATCCATAGAGGACAATTTTTTCAATTAAAAATTCTCCTTATGGATATCAAAACATTTTTCAATCAACCAAAAATTTTGAAAGTTTTTTGAATAAAAGGTCTTAGTTGACAAAATTAAGTTTATATTAACATAATTTAATGTAAATAAAATAAAAAATAAATCTTAATATAGTATTGATATTTTTAAACACTAAAATTTATTTTTTAATCTCAACTATAAGTAAGGGATATTTGTGAATTTCAGTGACTTTAGATAAAGTGAATTGAATAAGTCATCTTATGAACATTTTGAGTTGAAATGGTCTGGATTACAATATGAAAAATGAAAGATAGTTATGAGTTCCTTAAATCTATGATTGGTTGGGTGGTTATTAATGGAATAGAATATTATTCCATCATTTGAAAGGAGGGTCAATGGAATAGGATGGAAAGGGAGGGTTTTATATTATATCTCATTCCATCCTAAACAGTAAAAATAAGTTACCTCCGATTTGGAAGGTTTTAGGATAGAATGTAAAATGATAAACAATATTTCACTATATTATATTATAAATCTTTATTCTAAACACTATTTCACTATATTATATTATGAGTTTTTCCATCCATCCTAAACAAATTTTTTTTAATATTACATCTATTTATATTCCATTTCATTATAAACCAGTTCATTCCATTAAAAACCTTGCATCTAACCAAACATAGCCTAAAGTTAATGTGAGTTTCACTTGACAAAGAAAAAGTTAGCGTAAGTTTTTAAACAATAAAAAGATTGGTTTTGTCTTTTTCTATGTATTCACTACAGTTTCCCTACAGATAGATGTAATTTTATTTAAAGTTCAGTTTTTAATTTGTTTGTACTTGAATCCACAGAGTAGTCAAGACCAATGTTATCAATATCGTAACAGTATTTTAACTTGTTTATACTTGAATATTTGTATATTACTCATAATATATAACGATATTGGATTTCGTTTGATATTGTACTAGTATCAGTTAATATTAGGTACCACACTACAACAAAAATGACATACGGTAACACTTTTGACAATATGTTATAAAATACCTATCTACGGTAACATTATATCTTAAAATGTTATGATT
>JANSVB020000037.1:78593-93755 GCA_025504935.2 Erythroxylum haughtii
AAACACGGACCCAACAAAAAAACTGGAAAAGTTGTTAGAAATTTGTAAGACTAAAGGAGATCTTCAAGAGTATAATTAAGTTATAAAAATTAAATTTTTATTAATTTTTATTGATAATTAATTTTAATATATTAAATATATAATGTTGAATTAAATTATTCATAATTTTATTAAAAAATTAAAATTAAATAATATATATTTAAATGATAGTAAATCAAATTATGAAAAAAAGAAACAAAAACCACTTTTTATGGTGCACAACTTTTGAAACCTAGAAGAAATTAAAACTAAAAACAGAAATTAAAAATTTAAATAAATATATTATTTTACTAAATTTAAAAACAAAAACAGAAAATAAAAAAATAAAAAATAGATACAAACACTCCCTCAATATATACAACCCTACTTTTAATTAATAGAGAGAGCGTTTTTAATCTACAAGAAATAAGAATTAATTACATGATAAGTATGTTGTACTTAATTAAGTAATAAACGACTTCTTGGTGTCTACTCTACAGCATCCATATTTTGCAGTCAAATGTAATTTTTTAGACTAACAACTTATCTTCGAACCGTTAGTGATACTAAACCATATATTAACAAAGCTATGTATTAATAAACAGTGATTAACTAACGCCTATATCAGTAAATAATAATACATTTACATATCACATCACAACTGTTGCAAGTATTTTAAATTGTCGTCTCTAACATCCTCTTTGGTATCTTTTAATTTGCTGATGCAATCTTATAAATCATCAAAACATGGCTATACACACCACTAAATCTTTATTAAACTAGACTAAATGGTTTCTAATGCTTGACTGTATAAAAAGTTAAAAAAAAAATATACGTACAAAAAAAAATATATGTTTAGGTTGAAACGACACCATCATCTAGCCCAGTTGACGTTAATTGTTAGGCACACACTAATATGGATGAGGTATTTTTTCCACCATGTGGAAGTTAAATTAAAAAAACAACAACTTGCCCTATTGTCCATGGGGGGTTTGTCTAGAACAAAGACCAAAATCATCAAGAACGTGTGAATGAGTTGATGCTATAGTTGAAAGTTTCAATGGTAATGACATCTTTTTCAAAAGAAGTGGGAGATCAAAGTTCAAGGTTTCACATCCATAAAAACAATATTAGATAATTCTACCCGGATCAAACTTCCGTTTATATTTCCATGTTTCAGCGTCTTGGAGTGGCTGTCCCGTTCTTAGACATAGACAAAACAATAATTCGGGGCTAAAACCGCGTTTGCTCTATTACCAGTCATTTACTCCCAGTTGAACGGCTCTGTAGATTCTTTGCCAGCTTACATCAAATGCTGATACGACAAACCAACAATGACGTGTCTAGTTGAGAATCTCCTCTCTAGTCTTAAATTCTTTACTCCGGTTACAAAGTCAACACCCTCTATTTATATATCTCTATATATATAGATAAAATATATACTAATTTCGATCATTAATTAAAAAAAGAAGTATCATTTTAAGTTATGCATACATACATCTATTTTACACAGAAAGGCATGTAAATTGTAAATTGTCAGACACCTTCCCTTTAACTCACTGCATTACGTAAATAAATTAATACTGCTTTTATGCGGGAGTCAGAACTTGGATAGACCATCATAAATGATACCAAGTACATATGACACGGTTTCTAGGCTGAATTTTATTTTTCTATTTGGAGTTATAAACGTACACGGATTAGTTATTTGAAATTTCAAAGCTTTTTAAAACTCTCTTATATTATCTCTACCCTACAGTACTCAAGTTAGCTAGTGATTATCAAGATATTACTTGCAGACTTTTTATTAGAAAATTATGAACATAATTTCCATTTATGTATTGCTTTTTTACTTGGTCTAATGTGATCCTTTTTTTTCTTCTCTCAAATAGATTTACAATAACTATTATCTTCTTTTAAGTTATAGTAAGATGATAGGAAGCCAACTTAATTAGGTATATGTCACTTGACCAATTTAAATTTGAATTATTCAAAAGTAATTAATTATATTGACTTTTTTAGCCAATAAGGATACTTGTTCTATATTTGCTCCCTTATATCCACGAAGTATAGCTGAGGGGAAAAACTTATAAATTAAAATTATTAGAAAATATAAATATAAAATCGTTAGCTTCTAGAAATTATAAACTAGTAATCAGGGCCGTTTTTATAAGCCTTTGATGAAGTAAAAAAACGTCCTTATTTTAATTTTTTTTATTCTTTACGGGAAGGCCTCTTACAGAATAAAAAGACTTATTTTATGAACAGTCAATTTGAATGTACCAAGGTTATCAAGAGACTTTGTAAACAAAGACTTACTTCAACAACTTAACTATTGTGGCGTAATCCGACAGTTTACTAGGAGTCGTCCCTGATGTGAAATTCATGTTTAGGATGGCCCACCTGTCAGATTTCATTATACATTAACAGCATGAAATTGTTATGTACGTGTTTGGGTACAAAAGATTGACAATTTGACTCCTGTACAAAAATTGAGACATCTAATTTTAATTAGGTTATATTCTAAAGATATATGTGATATCTATTTCTTTAAATTATTTTTAGGTAGTTTATTTTGCTAAGATTGATATTTGCAGTGTTTTAAATAATTAAAATTTATCACATTTGCAATCTTGATGATTACGACTATTAGGATCAGATCTTCTCTTCTAAAAATTCTCAACCTAATCTTGTTTTGCGTTCAATACGATGTCGTTTTATAATTTTTATATATAATATGATGTAATTTTTAATTAAAAAACATTGTCATATTAGATGCTGAACAAAGTCGAAATAGAATAACAGAAATAGAGAATTTGAAATGAAAATTATCCTAATTTTAAGAAAAAAAAAAGTTGTCTGAATTTGATATCATAATTCTAAGAAAAAAATTATCAAAAAAATACGAGCATATGTATTTATCTAAACGTGCAATTACACATTTATTTCCAACGACAGAGGCACTTTCTTTTGGTGCAAATAATGCAGGCCAATGTACAAACCCAAAAAAAAAAACACGAGACAAAACAGAAAGAAAGAAGAAGTTTATATGGAGGATTTTATTTTAAGGTACTTTCTGTTGTATACTTATACGGTTGGATGGACGTCACTGTTACCAGTAACATACGGTTTTCCCGTACACGACAAACAAAACCTTAGAATCTTAGCCAAGCAAAGCAAAGTAATGTAAAATTTATATTGCCATGTAATTTACTACTCTTCACGTTTAATTAACTAGCTTATAATTAATAAGCTAAAATGACACTTAATTAATAAAACCATTCAATCAATTTGTTTTGTTTGCCTTAACAATCTCCTCTTTCTTGCATCCGGCGCTTCAATTTAATTAGCTGGGATCATCATTATTTTCACACGTAAGATTTTCGTAAGGCACACGTAAGATAGGCCACCCAGACACTAGTCCAATGAGAACAAGACTACCTTAAAAAATAATCGGAACTTCTTCAGTTGGGCGTCATGTCTAACAAAACAAGAAAAGCACTCATTTGATAGACACTTAAAATAATAAAAAACCTGAATGTTCTTTTTTGAAGAATTTTTATTTATATCATATTATAATCGTCGTCCATTCCGGCAGGTCCTACCGTTTTCTTCCTAGTTTAACCCCCATAATCCTTGTTTTTCTTTTCGTACGGTGAGGTGTACTTATACGAGATATACTCAGGTATTAATTAAAATTTGATAAAGTGGATGGATACATCAGCAGACATGTAGTTATGTTTTAACAAAGCCATCTGTTATGTCATAATTATGCTTATTCAATTTGTTTACTAATTAACGTACTTATTGTGCAAGATTCCTGCTTTACGATAAGTCTAGAAAGAGTCGTAATGTACACAACCTTCTTTTTGTAATTTTATAAAAAAGATGTTTTCATGACTCAAACTTATAACCTTATGATGATAAATGAATAACTTTATCAATTGTTCAACGATTGTTCAACTTAATTATATACAATCCAATCCTTATAAAATTAGGATAATTACAGTCATGTAGCCAGCTATTTGGAACTAATATATGCAATTCAGGTCATATTGATACAAACAATCATGTCAATTAGTTTAAATGGTTTGATATATAAATATGCCTTCAACTGAAATCGGTTTGGCGTTGAAGGAAATTAAATACACGACCTGTCTAGAAAGTTGAGTAGCAATTCATATGCAGACTGATCTCATATGTTTGCAGTTGCAGGCAAGAAAGAAGAGGAGAATGAAAGAACGTCTGAACTTCATTTTTACATAAAGTTTGGTTACAAATCACTGTTTGTTTTACTCAAAGCAGTGAAGTATGAGTAAGTGGTAATCAAAGAAGGGATTTTTCCCGGATTCTTAACTTATTTTCTTTCTCTGCGAAACGACTTATAAATGAAAACTTTCAAATCAAAGCAGCCCATATGTCCAAGAATCTTTGTCCATACCCAATCTTGGGCACTGACTGAAAGGAGGATCAATAGAAGCTGCCATCTTTATGTCACTTCCAGCGTCATTGATTAGCGAATCCCAACTACTAAAGTAGTCATCACCCCATAAGTCAATGCCATTGTTAGGCCACTCCAAATCTGGGAACTCCATGTCTTCGATTACATTGTTGGAGGCATAATTGGAAGATGACGAAGACGAAGAAGTTGACGAAGAAGGGACCAATATTTCATGGGGTTCAATTATTGGGACATCCTCGATGCTAAACCCGTTAATTAAATCCATGGGGTCAAATGGACTAGTCATGCTCATGGTATCATCCTTGAGCTCAGTTATGGATGATTGTAAAGATGTTTCCAGTTCCTTGTTCTTCTCCGATTGAGCTGACGTTGAAGAAGAAGACTGATTCTGTTTCTGTTTCTGTTCTTGTTCTTGTGGAGGTGGTGGCTGCTCTTGCTCAGTCGTTGGTGAGAGTGGCTGATGAGTGAGAGGATCAATGCCCATTTTTCTAAGTTTTTTCTTGATGTGTGTGTTCCAATGGTTCTTGATTTCATTATCAGTTCTTCCTGGGAGATGTGAAGCTATCTTGGACCATCTGTCAAGAAACAATAAGGAGTTATTTAGACTTTCAACAATGAATAATCATAGGCATAGGCTGTTTAGGACCCCTCCAAACACAGAAATCATTGTAGCCTCTAATGGTGGGAGAGACCAGATGGTTGTGGCTGACATTTGTCATCAACTACATTAGTGTAATGCTCATGGGACCCGGTATTATTGAATTATCCCAAAATACTGAAAAAAGTCTGTTCTAAAAGAGCATCTTAACTCCGATTTGGGCAAAATAATTTAAAGACTGTAAAGGAATAAGGTTAAACAAACGAAGCAACGAATAACAGAAAATACAAGGAAATAGAACTAAAACCAACCTGTTACCCAGCTGGGCATGAAGATCAATCACCAGTTTTTCTTCATATTCCGACAATAAGCCTCTCTTCAAATCTGGCCTCAAATAGTTTGTCCATCTCAGCCTGCAACTCTTTCCACACCTTAACAATCCTGCAATGATGGTAAACTACAGAGATATGAGAAATTAATCACCTATTAGCAAACTGAACCTTCCCAGGATCAAATCTTTCTAGTTGAATAATCATGAGATGATGACAAGAGAAGGAAAAACAGGGGAAGGAATAGGTTGTAGGAACTAATAATGCGGTGACAGACAGATATGTAAGAAGCTTTAGATAGAGAGACCTGCAAGCTTAGGAACAGCTCTCCAACAGCATTGGCCATTGGTGAGGATAAAGTTAATAAGTTTCTTATCTTCCTCAGCTGCCCATGGCCCCTTCTTTAATCCTACTTTGTCACAGCATGGTTGCCTTCCCATCTCCCACAAAACCCCAGCAACTATACTAACTCACTGCAGATCAAAGCCTGAAGAAAGCTAATGCAAATGTGAGAGATCAATGTTCAGTCTGTCTTCACCAGCACACATAACAGATAAAAATGGAGCACTGCCCTCACCTACTTATATATAAATCAACCCCTGTTCCAATATATACGTATATATATGTAGACTTTTCTTTTTTTGTTTCTTTTAAATATTTAAACAGTATTAATAGTGCGTGGGAGCTTTTCCTTTCGTCGGCCCCGTATATTAGCACTGCCATTCCTTTGAGCGTATGCACATGTGTACAAAACACGGTGGCACACGTGCGGCGGTCTTGATCGGAAAGCGCCACCTCATCAACCGTTTCTTTCCTTGTATTTGAAGTGTTCAGGTTTGAGATTCCACTCCACCCTACTCCAGCCGTATCAAAATTAAAGTGTAATTTATAGAAAAACAAATGGTCTAATTTGTACAAGCCTTTTTTGTCCTTGGGAAAAACTTTGAAATATCAACACTTCTAGATTGTAATTGCACATCCATGTCAACGGTAAGTTATATTGGGTGTCTATGACATTGAGCTTGCTTAATTCAATATTGTACTCTCAAGAGCTCTTTAGAAAAATCAATAACTTTGCTTGGCATAGAGTCTCTGTCTTATTAGTTAAATAAATCTCTTTGGGTTATCACAAATTTATAAGTGTAAGTTCAAATGAGATTGGTCCAACTTCGTCCATGTCTAGATAACATAAAAATACATTTACCAGTATTTGGAAGGCTGGAAAAGGACATTTGCTTAGACAGTCCTAGTTACGAAAAAATTTACTCCAACTGTCTTTTGTGTATTTCTTTTAATCATAGTCAAAGTTATCCAATTAGATGAAGGCCAAAAAGACTTGGCATTATATTTATAAATGGAAGTCTTCCAACTTAAATCTTTTCTTTAATCAAATCATCTAAATACTAAAATTTTTTAATTCAACCCTTAAATTCACTAAAAACTCTATTTCATACATACTGTATACTTAACTAAGGATGACAAATTTTATTTGAATAGAGTCCAAAATTGTAGTGCTCTTACCACCCATTTCTTTGCTTATATCTGGAACCAAAGCCTATACGTTGTTGAGAGAGAGAAAAGTTAACACTGTGATTTCTTGTTCGGTTCATTTCTGCATGTATTTCCGTTTTCTTGCCTGAACAATTCTCAGTCCTATGAACGCCCTCGACTCTGGGGACCTCTCGCCAAGAAGGGGAGGACACGAAAGAGGGATGAGGACCCTCCCCTCCCCAAGTCATCTTATAGCCAGACGGTTTCTGGCGGGCCCTCGCTGGACTCTGCAGCGGTTGTTGCAGCGTGGCCGGAGGAGCTCCCAGTTGCCATTGAGGAAGGGAACATCACCCCAGTCGCCAGGGAAAACGGGGGACGCATCTTGCTGTCCCCCCAGTTGCGCGCTAAACTGAACAAACAATGGGAGCTTGCGGTGGTGTGAAAATCCTTGGCCGCCGGGTGAGCTACACTGTGCTTTCCAACCGACTACGATCTATCTGGAACCTCCGGCGTCCTATGAAACTTGTAGAATTGGACTACGACTTTTTCCTAGTAAAATTCTAGAAGGAAGAGGACTATCTCCACGTCCTCACTAACGGTCCTTGGACTGTCTTTGGGCAAGTAGTGGCTGTCCAATGGTGGGTACCCAGCTTTCGTCCCTCCCACGCCCAGATCTCCCATGCCGTTGTGTGGGTTCGCATACCGAACCTTCCTATCGCCAAGTACCACCCGGAGATACTAACGGCTTTGAGCAACCTGGTGGGTGACACAGTCCGAATCGATGAAGCTTCCTTGCATGCACAGCGGGGTCGTTATGCGAGAATGGTCGTGGAGGTAAACTTGAAGGCCCCGCTGCGTTCCAGTTTAGAGCTTGATGGGAAGACTTTGCTGGTTACTTACGAGGGATTACCCCAGGTGTGCTATTCATGTGGGATCGTGGGACATTCCCCTACTGCTTGCGCTAAAGCCATGCCTGCGCCCGCGCCAGCGCCAGCCGTTCCACCATCGTCCAGTTCTACCGCAGGAGCGCAAGATCCAGGAGAGATGTTGGCTTCAGTGGACGAGCGCCAAGGTGATGCGACGTCCAATGGGTATGGACCGTGGATGAACGTGCAGCGCAGGCGTCCTCGCTCTAGTGTGAAGGGACAACTCCCTTCTGACAGTCGTGGGGCTCGTGCAGGGCCAACGAACGTGGGCTCCAGATTTGGGGTGCTTAATTCGGTGGAGATGGAGGGAGACGCGCCCTTTGGGCCGCGCGAAGCACAGCCGACTCTACCACTGACTGGGCTGGGCCGCAGGTGTCAGGTGGACTCTTTAGGTGGGCCAGCGCCAGTGCCATCCCTTGCAGCTAGGCCTCAGCCTGTAGCCAAGGCCCCACAACCTTTGAAGGCCTCTGAAGGCAAGGCTGTCCTGATCCCTTCCCTGAGCCGGAAGAAAAAGGGACAGGCTAGTGGGCCCCAGGCCTCAGCCTCCTCTGAATCCCTTCATATCCCCTTACAACCCACGGCCCAAGAGAGGCACTTAGCAGTGGCCATACCGACACACTCTGAGATGGTCTAAGTGAGCCAGCTCGTTACAGAACCGATCAAGGCACCCGTGGAGCGACCCCAGCACATGGACTGGGTTGAGGACCCCGGGTCGGGGAACAGTCCCCCGCCCGTCCTGCCCTCTGACCCTCCTGACATCCAGACTACCTCCGCCGGACTCGGACTTGGGAGTTCCGCCTACCTCCCAGGACATGGAGACCTAGGAATTTCACGTTGTGTGCAATGCGGAACCTCATAGATAAGTGCTTCTCTCCTTTTTTTTTCATTATGTCGATATTAATTTGGAACTGTCAAGGGACAGGAGGATCGACGTTTCAGACCCTCATGCGTAATTACATTTGTAATTACAAACCGTGCATTTTGGCCTTATTGGAACCCCGTCTTAGTGGCCCTCGAGCCCGTAAAATTATCCTGTCCTTCGGCTTTGACTATTCATTTCGAGTCGAAGCTGATGGCTTCTCGGGTGGTATTTGGCTTATATGGACGGAGGCAGTCTCTATGTCTATTGTCACTGCGCACCGGCAGTTCCTTCACACCACGGTCCGATTTGGGTTGGATTATTTTGACTTGACTGTGGTTTATGCCAGTCCGCACGGGTCCACGCAGGCCCTCCTATGGCCGGTCCTAGCCTGGGTTGGGAGTACTGCTACGAGACCGTGGCTCGTGGGTGGCGATTTCAATGCTAAACTAGCCATTGCGGATAAGAAGGGTGGAACTACCTCAACCCCGGTCGTTAATAGATGTTTCCAAGATTGGGTGCAGCGTTGTGGCCTTCAAGATTTAGGTTATGTTGGCTCTCATTTTACTTGGTGCCGTGGTTTGCAACAAGCTCGCCTAGATAGAGTGCTCGGTTCGACAATGTGGGTGCAGCAGTTTCCCCACACTGTGAACCGACACTTGCCCTTTCAAGGGTCCGACCATCGTCCTATGCTCTTACAATTTCGTCCAACCACCCACGGGTCCCCGGGCCTTTCGCCTTTTCGATTTTAGAATGCGTGGATCACTCACTCAGCCTTTCCAGAAGTGGTTGCGCAACATTGGAACCCTGATGAGGGGAGCATGAGTAGTTCTTTAGCCCAGTTTTCGCGCCACCTTATGCATTGGAACCAGCATGTCTATGGCAATATTTTCACCCGGAAGAAGAAACTGGTTGCTCGGTTGGAAGGGATCCAGCGTGCTTTGACAACCCATCCCCAGGACTCGTTATTGGACCTGGAGGACACTTTGAGTAATGAGCTCCTCCATGTCCTGTGCGAGGAGGAGCTGTATTGGCACCAACGAGCCCGGTGTGAGTGGCTCTCCGAGGGCGATCGGAATACCAAGTATTACCATACTCTCACCCTCGCCAAGCGCAAGCAGTTACGCATTGAACGGCTCCAAGACCAGTCTGGGGTTGTCGTGTCTGACCCCGATTAGCTGCGTTGTCTTGTTCAGCAATATTTTCTCCAGCTACTCTAGGGGAGGATCCGGCCCCTGTTTTCCCCATCTCGAGCGCCTTCCCTTCCCTTTCCGAGGAGCGCATTCAGGCACTTTCTAGCCCTCTCCTCGGGGAGGAAATCTGGAGGGCAGTCTTTGGCATGAATCCCCATAAAGCCCCAGGGGCCGATGGGTTTAACGCCCTCTTCTTCCAAAACCAATGGCCGACTGTAGGACCTGCTGTGGTGTTGTTTCTTCAGCGGGTCTTCCGGATGGAGACGTGGGATTGGGAGTTAAATCGTACAACCCTGGTGCTTATCCCTAAAATCCCTTCTCCGACCCAGATCTCTCAGTTTCGACCGATCAGTCTGTGTAATGTCCTGTACAAGGTTATCTCGAAAGTAGTGATCAATCAGTTGAAAGCGCATATGTCTTACCTCACTACTGAGAACCAATGTAGCTTCATCTCGGGCCGTCACATCACTGATAATATTATTATTTCCCAGGAGGTTATCCATTCCATGTGTAAGAGGACAGGGCGGGTCGGGTACATGGCATTAAAGGTCGATCTGGAGAAGGCTTACGACCGTCTTAGTTGGCATTTATTCAGGATACTTTGGTTGAGGTCGGGTTACCTGAACATTTAATCTAGGTCATCATGCAGTGTGTCACGACTACTTCTTTCCAGGTGGCCTGACAAGGGGAGGTTTTTCTGCCATTCTGACCAACGCGCGGGATCTGGCAAGGCAACCCGATCTCCCCTTTCCTGTTTGTTTTTTGTATGGAACGTCTTGGGCACCTCATTTCACACAAGGTCAATAGCAGGGTGTGGAAACGATTAGGTTAAGTCGCACGGGCCCCCCCTCTCCCACCTGTTCTTTGCGGATGACCTTGTGTTGTTCGCAGAAGCTACTGATACGCAAGCACAAGTAATCGCTCGTTCTCTTGAGCTTTTCTATTCGGCTTCGGGCCAGAAAGTGAGTTTTACCAAGACGTGGATTTTCTTTTCGAGGAATGTCCCTCGTGATACTGCGAGGCATCTTAGCCACGAGCTTCAGGTCACCACTACGTCTAATTTGGGCCGATACCTCGGAGTTCCGCTGATCCACGAGCGGATGACTAGACGTACGTACCAGCATATTATTGATACGGCCTAATAGCGGCTCGCGGGCTGGCGGTCCAAGATGTTGTCTCTTGCCGGTCAGGTTAATTTAACCCAAGCGGTCCTCTCGGCGTTGCCCATCTTCACGATGCAGACTGCACGACTTCCACGCCAGTTGTGCGACGACTTGGAAAAGCTGCGGCGAGACTTTATCTGGGGGTCTACCACTGAGGGCCGGAAAGTGCCACTTGTTAACTAGGATGCAGTTTGTAAGCCTAAGGCCGAAGGGGGCCTGGGGCTTAAAAAGATTCGATCTACCAATGACGCGCTGCTGGCCAAGCTTGGTTGGGATCTCCTCACGAAGCCCACCGACCTGTGGGTTCGGGTTCTCCGGGAAAAATATTGCCTCACACCCACCACGGTGCCTTTCCAGCTTTCCCGACCTAGGGCCTCGATTATCTGGAGGGGGATCTCGGCGTCCTGGTATGTATTTCGGCAGGGCCTTTCGTGGGCCCGCAGCGATGGGCAATGCATTCTCTTCTAGTTGGACAACTGGCTCGAAGGATAAGGCCCACTTATTCAGACTGCCACCTCTCCGGTCCCCGACCACCGTCAGTTTGATACGGTTGCGTCTCTCCTGGATGACCGAGGTGCTTGGCAGTGGCTGGAGTTTCAACGATACCTCCCGTCTGTTGTTTGTCTAGCCCTGGCGCAGTTAGGCCCCGCCACGGTGGGTACTGGGGAGGACCAGTTGCAGTGGGCTCCCACCCCCCATGGGCGATTCACGGTGGAGTCGACGTATGATCTTATAGAGGGGCGTACTAGGGACACTCATTCTCGGTTGTTGGCGGTTATCTAGAAATGGGCTGGCCCGCAACGGATTAGATCATTTCTTTGGTTTGTGGCCAAATGTCGCCTTCTTACGAATCATCAGCAGGTGGCGTGCCATATCGCCTCGGATCCGCGTTGTCCTATCTGTGGTCAGGATGAGACTATCATTCATGTGATGCGTGATTGTCCACGGGTAAAGGCGTTCTGGCGACAGTTTCCTTGTGAGGTGGTCGACTCAACGTTCTTTTTACATGTTGAGGAGATGTGGTTGCAGTTTAACCTCACCCAGTCCATTCAGGTTTGAGGCACTGGGTGGGCTACCATTTTTGGAGTCGCCTGCTGGCATCTATGGCAGTGGCGCAACCGTAGTTTGTTTGAGCCTGACTTTCTTTGGCCCGAGGAGGGGGTCCAGCTCACTTTTGCTTATGTTGACTGAATTGTGCAAGCTCAGGTGGTGAAGCACAAGGTTTTTTCGGCTCCGGGGGTCCCGGTGGGCACCCTGGTGGGCTGGACTAAACCCCCAGAGGGCTGGGTTAAAGTTAATACAGACGGGGCGGTTAAGCTTGGCGCCTCTATGGCCCTTGCGGGCGGTTTGATTCGAGATTGCCACGGGACCTGGTGCGGTGGATTTTAGCAAAACATCGGTCGAGCTTCGCCTTTACTGGCGGAGCTTTGGGGTGTGTTCTCCGACCTCTCTCTAGCCTGGGACCTGGGGTATCGTAGGGTGGTCATCGAGGTGGACGCCCTCGAGGTTATTAATATCCTCTCTGACCCACACTATAGGCTAACTGAGGTTTCCTTTTTGGTGGCAGGTATCCGGGAGCTTTTACAGTGGCCTTGGGAAATTCAGCTGCAACATGTTATCCGAGAGGGGAACCAGTGCCCGGACCGTTTGGCGACCCTTGCAAGCCTGCTTCCCCCAGGCCTCCGTGTCCTCCAGGCGCCTCCTTTCGACGTACAAGAGCTAATTGGCAGCGATGCGACTGGCCACTTGTATTCTAGAGCTGTCAATTGATCTAGGTGTTCTTTTTCCTTTGTAACCAAAAAAAACTAAGGATGACAATGAGTTATGTCAGGCCCAAGATAGTAGACTCAAGCCTGAATCAGACAAAGTTCGAGCCCAACTTAATCCGACCCAAATAATCTTTTAAAAATTAAAATGTTAAAACGACATCATTTTTGGCAAAACAACGTTGTTTTGTTATTACTTGTTGGATCTCGGTCAGGTTGTGCCCGACCAACCCGAAGCTAGAAATTTCAAAAAACGACACCCGAGGCCCGCTCAACCCGGACCCTATTGCCATCTCTATACTTAACTAAAAGTTTACATAACATTTCAGTTGGACAGGTGTTAGACATTTAAAGTTCAAGCTGCAGAATTGTGTAAGTATTGACGAGTCTTGCACGATGTTTGACACTTTGGTTGACATGAAAATGACATGTTCACGACAAAAAAGCAAAGTTTTACTTGTAGCCAAGGCAAAATTTATCAACAAAAGCTTAAGAGAAGACAAGCGTTGGCATACAATGATACACATTAGTAATATTCAACAAGAGATAAGATTCGGATGTGAAGTCAAAATATGATATAACAATTAAGTCGTGCTAATTTTGAGTGTATGAAGGCATTTAACTTAAATGAGAATGTCGAAAGGTATGTAAAAGTGTGAGGTTCATTACACATGTTAACTTAGGTCATAGAGCAATGAGATTGCAACATAGAAGTACTTAAATTGACCATGCACAAAGACAAGTTGGAATGGCTAAATCAAATGCAATAATGTTGTAATACATGGCAAAAACATGTAAGTAGTGGTCTAAAAAAATGAGAACACTACCTAACAAAGTGAAACTAGTTCTTAAAGTAGTGGAAAAGTGGGTCAAATAATGTGGCGATGGATTGACATCTTCCAAACACTTATCCCATGTACAAAAAAGGAGTTAGTGGCCTATAACTCCACACTTAGTGAAAATAGTGGAAGAAGTGGTAACTCCACCTAACTTAGTGGTTAGTGGAGAAAGTGGGCAGCTTTAGTTTACTTGGTCCATAAGTTTTTGTAAGTATATATAAAGGTATCCTCCATTTGGAGAATTTGGGTACATTTAATTATACGTAAGAGAGTTAAGAACTTTATAGGAAAGTTCATGGTGAGAGCTTTAACTAGGGAGTTCTTTGACCTGGATTATTATAAAGTGTTTTGAGGAGGAAGTTACTGGAGTTCTTTTGTAGTAATTATTGTAAATAGATTAATAAAAGGTTAGTTTTTACTGCATCTCTCTTATTTATCCATTTAATTGAGTTATCCAAAACATTTATAAATTGGTGTGAGTGAAATACTTAAACACGAGGGGTGTAAGATGTTCAAAAGCTAATGAACTTATTGGTCAACAATTACAAAGGCAAGCTAAGTTGAGCTTTGAGATTTAAAGCTTAACTATCAAATGAAGACTTCAACAAATTTACTCTAGTTTCATTGCGCTTGAAAAAGCCTCTATGACAACTGGTATCATAGTTAGTTGGCTAATGATGATACTAAAGCCCCAAGAAGGATAACTTATATTAAAGCTAGTTGGTTAATGACAGTGCTAAAGCTCCAAAGAGGACAGCTGGTATTAAAGCTTGGTGAGGAGTTCTTACACTATTGGTGAAGTAGTGGTTAGTAGAATCAATATTGTAAAAAAGAGTTACTCAAATAGAGGCAATCATTGGTCCTCTAGCCCCAATAGAAGAGGTTGTAATTCCTTGTTTGGAGCATTTTAAAACTGTGATGAATGAGTTTCAAGAGACAAAAAGAGCACTTAAGAAACAGTTGAAAGCTCATGAGGGGATAAGCAATGACTTGTTAGTGTTTACACATGCTATGTCTAAGCACAAATTAGAAGTTCAATCTAAAAACACCTTAGTGAAGGTACAAGATTTTTAATTTTTTTATGGAAATCGAAGTGCCAAAAAGTTTAAAATGTTTTCTAGGATATCAAGAGAAAAAGGTGTCTGATTTGAAGAAGTTATCGATCACAATGATATATATAGTGAATGATGCAAAGCTATAGTGAAGGACAAGGACCTGTAATAATATTATTGCAAGTAAACCTCTTACTGGCACTTGGAAGAAAATAAAAAGAGAGATAATTGCCTAATTCCTCCCAACAATACTTTATGGCGCATAATGGAAGCTTTGATGATCCTTCGGTGCGTTGCGATCGCAACTTTGCCTCCTCCTCCCTTTTTTCTTCTTCTTCACACCTATTTAGTAAGATGGGCATAACTTTCACTACAAATATCGGATTATGGTCATTCAAAGACCGTTTTAAAGAAAACTTTTAGATGTACAACTTTTATGAAGAACTTAAAAACAATTTCTGTCTTT
>JANSVB020000037.1:176126-191300 GCA_025504935.2 Erythroxylum haughtii
CCTCTTAGAGCGTGAACGGGAGCGAGACCTTGATCGGTGTTCAGATCTACCACGGGAACGGGACCTTGATCTACGCCGGTGCCTTTCTTCTATATCTCTATCATGATCTCTTCGTCTTCAAATGATATTAGTCAATAGAATGACAATACTATGTTCAGTAAAAGGTTTATAAATATCTAGAAAGATACACAAAAGTGAACTTCATCACCTGTCATAGTCACGACTTCGATGATAATCATCATCACCTCTATCCCTACCACGTTCCCTCCTCTCACTTCGATCTCTATGGCGTTCCCGATCTCTATGATGGCGCTCGCTTTCCTTGTCCCGGTCCCTTTCTCTATCCCTATCCCTATCTCTATCTCTATCCCTATCCCTGTCCCTGCCCCTGCTTTTCTCCCTATCCTTGTCCCTTTCCTTATCACATGACTTCTCTCTATCCCTCTCACGACTCTTTGAAGACCCTCTTTCGTATTCTCGAGACCCACGCTGCAATAGTTGAATTTGAAAAATTAAATAAGATACAATACTTAAAATGCATACAAATGAATAATCTGGATGAAATCCACAAAACCCTCGATAAGAAAAGAGTTAAAACTCCATAATATCCTCAAAATAACAAATAACCCTGCTAAAATCTAATTTAAAGCTAAAGATAAGCAGTTAGTGTATAACAACTTGATCTATTCAATCAACAGATACAAAATCACTTCATCAGAATCTTTAAAAAACAAAATAGGAAATACTCGATCAATCTGAGAAAGTGGTATAAATCTAATATACATAGAACCACTCTACACCTACAATTGATGTATTGAAAACAAACTATATTATAGTGGTTTTACAAGTCAAAATCAACCAAGCTGGTATAAACATTATGCAATATACTTTTTTTTTTTGAACAGATCAATCAATTACCATAAAAAGGGATCAGATAGTCTTGGCTGCAGTTTACAATCGCTGCAGTTTTCCTAGCAACAGATTAAGGTGCTTTTGTATACCTGATCTTTGCGTTCACTGAGGTCATCGATGTCAGCATAGCTCTGGCTGTTAACAGGAGGCACGGGAGAGGCACCACCGCCATTTTCAAAATCAGAGCCATTTCCTTCATATCTTCCCCCCTCGTAGTCTGTCATTTTTTTAATTTCCCTGGAACTTCTTTCCCTAAAAATGAACTACTATAAATCCCTATAAAATCATGAAACACTTGTAATCAGTGCACTTTAACCTTTATTTTAGCTCATTTTCAGTCCAAAGTAGCATATTACCACACAAATAAGCACGACAATGAACCATAAGAATAGACGGCACTCAAGTAGTACACAATTTAAGAATGAAGAAACTCAGGCAACGATAGCATAAAAGCTCCAAGCAATATCGTATATTCGGGAGATAATCAATACCTTATCAAATTCACATGCAGTACTAACAAAATCAAAGTGGCAAACAGAATCTCACCCGACAAAAAACATAATCTTTTACAAACCCAAAAGAGTTTCTAAAGCACAAGCATATTTACCTAAAAGGAATTAGTAGTAAGATAAATGAACATCAACAGTTTGTTGATTAACTTGTAGGAGCATTATATTAATTCACACGCATAACAAGAATTGAATTAAATAGAGAACATAAAATAAAATAAAGCCCTAAAATCAATAAAGATATTAAAATCGGGATAGAAACTTACAGCAAGGAGATTTGGAGAGGCAATTGTGTCTTGCGGCCGCTTAATTCTGTATCACTCAAAACGGAATCGAGGAGTCGTGCGTGTGTGAGTTAGGTTTCTTTTGATGCACTTCTAGTCGAAACTAAGTTTTTTTTAATTACATTACGTTTTTATCATAACTTGTAATAATGGAGTGCTTTGGTGCAAGGACTGTGGCTTGATATTTACAAAATATATATATAATTAAATTTAAATTAGAATATATATTAACAATAATTTTATGAAAGTATGCAATTTAAAAAATTTACGATAGATTTTGAGTAAAAGAGTTCCAAAAGTTTTTCTTTTTCTTTTTTATTTTTATTTTTGAGAAGTCATTAGTCACATGAATGGTTGAAGGCACCAAACAATTATTTTCTATTATTAATATAAACAATACTTTTACTTATAAATTGAATATAATTCCAATACTTAATTACAAGACTTAAAAGTTTTGCAATATTAAAATCTGTTAAGACTAAACTTAATGTTATTTCAACTAGTTAGTTGTAAGAACTAGAAGTCATGTGCAGATGCTTAAAATCTTCAAGACTAAGCTTATTATCGCTATTACTATCATAATTGGATCAACCTTGTTATGAAATGATCAATAATGACGAAACATGTATGGATGAAAGAAGAAACATAAATGGATTGTAGGTCACATTTATTTGTTAACTAAAATGAAGATATCAATCGACTTGCAAGTTGAAGTTGTTTCCATACATACCCTTCTTTCTTTAAGATTTCAGTCTCATCAAATGCTTCTTGCAGCTTGAAAAATAAAAAAGACGAGCCAGTGGGGGACCAAGGGGTAGGTCCTTAGCAGCAAGAACTTCATTAACCACTTTCAGTCAATGTCACATAAAAGGATTGATCCACATTTTATAAATGACAAGTTAGAATCAACGATAACATCATTCATTCATGTTAACTCACAAATCAAACACCAAAATAGGGATCTTACGGATCATTCCGATGAGACTAACTTTTAAAGATATTGTGAAGAGTGATTATACGAGCCTAAGCATATATTTATCAAACAACTCACCTATATAATTCAAATTCTTTATCGTTATATATAAATCACTTCTTTTTAAACATATATACATAATCTGATTTCAATATACAACATTTTCTTTTTTTCAATTACCATGATAGGTACACTATCTAATTTGTGACCTTTTACTAATCCTCACATCCACATTTAGGCGCTTCTCAATAAATATTTTAAAAAATAACTACAGCTTGTCAACTTTTGTCAGAAATTTGAAGGTTACGCATAGAATAAAGCAGACTTGAGCAAATTTCTTCAATTTGCATATTGAGCTGCCTCTTACAATTTGCGAACTTGAAGGGAAAATACAAACACTACAACAACAGCTAAGAGTGCCGAGGAAGCACACCTAAAACCTATTGCAAGAAGACAAGAGCATGTTTATTCAACAAGGTGGTCAGAATTATCAGAATCCTCCTCTGATGTCAATTCTGAGCCATCTTGCTCTGTATCATCATCTACTTCATCAATCCTAGCTGCTCTACTAGCTGTTATCTTTGTCAGGGCTGCCGTTTTGCTTGCCCTCTGTGAGCGAGCTCCTGTAGTCCCTTGAATGCCTGAAGCAGCTTTGGTAGTTGAGATCTCTTCATCAGAAGAGGTCTCTTCTCCACATCTAACTCGTCTCCTGGAACGCGATGGCCTGGTTGACCTTGAAGATATCACAGGAGTTTGTTGGATTGCAGCAGAACTAGCAAGGTCTACGTTTGATTCTATTTCCAAACTCCCTGTGATTGCATAAGAAGGGTCAATATAAAGGAAACAATAGAATGCAGTTGTACCATTGACATTTCATGTATAATTATTGGAGTAGCAGACCAAATGGGCCATCCAGTGCGTGAAGTTACTGTTTATATGTTTCCACTTGCTTTTCTACTTTATATTCTCAACAAGGCATCAGAAATTCTCGTCACTAATTATATATCATGTCAAAGATCTGTCTTACTAAAGAACTATACCCAGAATACGATTAGCATGGTCTTCCGACAGCTCCTCATCAGGTTGCATGTCTAATAATTTAAGTCGTCCAGCCATCTGCTGTAACTCCTTAGCAAGGTCTTTATCTGCTGATACAGATTCAGCCACGGCATTTAACAGCTTCCTCATCAACTTTATTGCTCCTTGTTCCGAAGATCTGAAATGAAGCAAGACAAGTACTCTACAGAGGGATATGATATACGACCTCTCCGCAGGTGTCTTCTTTCCATTGAAGCTTGCCACCTGAAAATAAGAACACAAGAACAACATATAAAGTAGTAACATGCTATCAAATGATACATTCCAAATGACACCTATTAAAACTGGGTTTCTCAACCTAAGAAGCATATAAATATACACATAAATATATGACATATAGTAGCATTTTACGTCACAATGCATACAGTAATAAGAATGCAGCAACCTTGAAACAGAGATTACTTTAAACGTAAAGATAATAATAATTTAGATTACATGCAATCAGCAGATTAAGTAACCAAAGCATGGATAATAAATTTAAAATGGTAAATTGGCTTCCCAAGTGAAAGTAAGAAACCCGTATTCTGTAGCATAAGTATGGATTTTCATATGAGCTCCGTGTGGTCTTTTGAATCTCCAATCTCAATAACTAGCAGTTAGACAAGGCTCCACCAAGATTCATATCAATCGGTGTCAAAGCCACTCACCTTTCTACTTACATTGTACAAGACAGTAGGCTATTCAGTTTCGATGTGATGTAGCAGATTACATCATCTCCAGACTGTGTCAATAGTGAATGCCAAACGCTAGTTCTATATTTCCGGGTTTCATATCCTTTGCGCTTTAGTACAGTTCATTATCCAAATATTACGAGTCTATTGTGATTGCCTAACACTAGCTGAGCTCATACCCTGTATGCAAAAGAATAGCAACCAGATTCCCCCCTTTTTTGACAAAAAAATTTTATACCACAAAGTCTATGATGCCTTGTCGAACAAGGCAAAACATCCATACGGTCTAAGTCATGCAACTTGACATGTTCGCCAACCCACTACAAGCAAACTCGTTGCTCCTGCAATTCCCATTTGATTCTATGTCCAATCTAGGACCAAAGCTAAAAACTAACAGCTATAGTTACGTCAATAATTTGAGAAAATAATAATATAAGCCAAGTCATTAAACAAAAATTTAAGATTCGTCATTGCAGGAACCATATTATGTTAGAACAAAAGTTTCAGTAGCAAAAGCACACCTCTACAGCTATGCGTATTGCAAGTCCCTCCTCCCCACATTCAAGAGAAGGTTGGATAGAGTTGTCTGCAATTTCTGTCATGTCTGTGTCTGCATTTTCATCCTGTTTTCCATTCTTTGCAGTATATAAAGGAGCCTGCATCATCTGCACCATAAATCGAGATGCTTGGGCTGCACGCTTTCGCAGATTAGACACCACAAATGCAGACCCACCAGCATTCCCATAGATACCAGGCCACATTGAACGCATGACTGGAATGAAGGCCTTAGACAGACATTTCTGCATTTAGAGAACGAAAAAATATAATTGAAGTTGGATTTTAATAAATTCATCCACTAAGAAACAGTCATGTTAGAGAAACCCACCTTATGTTTTGCCGAGAGGGAAGGGTAATGGTCAAAGAAAACAGATAAGCATTGTTTAAGCCTGGCGAAGAACGTCAAAGTGTCATCATTAACACGAGGGTACTAACAACCTAGGCAACAACCAGAGAGAATTTTACCTTATCAGGTCTTTTGTTTCGTCGCTGAAATACAGATTAATGAGCTTTTCTAAGAGCAAAGGGTGAAAAGAAGTTGATATGCTTGGATAGCTCTCACTAAGGAGAAGAACCTTAGAAAAACCCTCACCAAGAATAGCTTGTACTGTCTCATTATCATCATTTGGTTCAAGCTGATCTGAACGTTTAAGATCTAGACCAGCAAATAAAAGTTTGATTGAATCAATACTCAAAAGCTCATCAGTATCCAAGCAATCTACAGATTTAACTGTCATCTTCTCATCCAAAAATTGACAAGTGCTTTCGAGCCCTAGCACCCTGTTAATTTCTTGAGGACCATGCCACATAAGTAGATCAATTAATGCCTTACAAGCCATAATGCTAATCATAATGGGACCCTTGGCAAAAGATAATCTTAACTGCTTCACCAGCTCTTTGCTTGGCTGTTTCTCCAACAAACCATATAGGCCAAGACACCTGATAGTAACCCTCTGTACATCGAAGTGAACATGTTTTGCCTGCATAAAAATGTCGTCCAGTTCTTAACAGCTTGAAATAAACCGTAAAATATGGCAGTCACTACATGAGTTGGCCATAAAGTGCCATGCTTGCTCAAAGTGGAATTGAATGTTGATTTACAGTATATCTCTGTGCTTTCTCCCGAGCATAGGAAAGATGCATACTTTTTATCCATTTATAAGCTCAATACTGTAAGAACTATAGTTGAACCTTAGTGATCTTGAAAACCATAAGGAAAGGACAAAATGAAAGTAGGAAATGAAATCAGTAGTAGGTAATTGGTCATACCCCTGGAAGCAATAGAGAATGCAGAAGTTCAACTGGATCAATAGACTTTCCTTGAAGCAAGTGGAATGATTTTGCACTTTCCAAGAGGAGACCAGTAACTGCGAGACAGTGCATCCACTGCATAAAGTCAGCTGTTCTCTCCCTGCAAGGTTGTGCAAGCCCTTCTATAACCCCTATAATGACCTCTTCAAATTCACCAGTAGCAGCATGGACTTTCCTTGCCAAGTTGGACACTGCTTGAGCCCAGTCTCTGTCACCACCAAGGTTTATGCCATCACCAATGACAACTGCATTCCCTTCCTCATCCACTTCATAATCAAGAGATTTGAGTAATAGATCCTGCACAAATGCACTAGCAACTTTCCTGCTTGTAAAGTCTGAAAAATCTAGCATGGTACCAAGCAATAGTAGCTGTCGAGCTGCAAAGCGATGATTGGCTCCTGAAAACAGTAATGAACGTATCAGAAATAGTATTATTAACAGAAAAAGCGTATGTTTCAATTTGTGACCTACCAGCACGAATATGAGATTGAACCAAAGCTACATAATCAGATACTGTTGCGGGAAGTATTCTCTCAAGTAGGTCATTGGTGTCAGAAGCTTCAGCTGCATATACTGCTGCTTCAGTGCCCTTTGTAGCAGCAGCATTTGAGCCTTTGGCCTAAACAAACACATTTGATAGGGGGTGAAAACAGTAATAGCAAGAATTTCATGATAAAAACTAATATCAATGATGCAACTAAAATCCAAACAATCTTTTATAGCCTAACTTCAGAGCCCAAGGCAGTTATATACAAGAGTATCCAAAAATGTGTGCAGAATTACCACAGAGAATGTTTTAGAAGGATAGCGATACTGATTCTAATGTCCTAGAGAACCACTGAATGGCTTTGGTAGGACCAATTGACTGATTCTACTGTCCTACAGAACCACTTGCTACTTTGAGGGCAACTATCTCTTTCTAATGTGAAGAGGACTTGAAGAATCCTCGCAAACCTTAGTTCCTATTGGAATTGACGTTTCAAATTGAAACTTCAAGCATAATCAAATTGGTCATTAGTTTGTTATACCAGTAACAAATTGTTGCTACAAAACAATTGGTGAAAAAGTAAAGAGTTACAGTAGCTGTGACGAAGCTGCAATGAGGAACAGAGGCAGTCATAGATCCCGAGCTACTTAGTCCAGCAGCAATTATTTTGAATTCAAGTTATTTTGACTACCAACTAGGTGGATGACCAAGTTGATGGCTTGATTGTCAAGTGCAATCAGAAGCAACAAGAGAATGGAGCAAAACAGGTCTGCTGTTGAAATTGAATGGAACAGTGCCAGTTTTTGAGTCTTTCTCTAGTTTGTCCAAAAATCCAAGCCCTTAGTCTAGTTCACAGTTTAACCAGCGACAGTGCGACCTTTGTAAGTGAGTTTAATTCATGTTGAAATGATTTAGATAATACAATGGCTGGTTACAGTACTAGTTACAAGTTTGTGGAAGTTGGTATACGAATAAAAATGATAGTCTTTGCTTATCTGCTGTGTCTAAATAAAGGCAGGGGAATAGGACTGAAGTAGCCTTAATTTTGCCTTCTATGGTTAGGTTTGTAAAAAATCAAGTTTAATGAAAAGAAAACACAAAGACCCTCATTTTCCATCTCCATCTTCTCCCTCTGCTATTCTTCTGCTTCCGTGTTGTGCATGCTGCAACCTCTGGAATTGCTTCGATTTCTATATTTTAAAGGTTCTAGGCTTCTGGCATTTAAACACAAATTCTGCCACTTCTAACCAGTTAAAGCCTATTTAAAGGCGCAATATTATATTTCAGAATCTATGGACTAGTTAATTTTTGTGACAGGTATAAGGTAAAAGATGTACGCGAATAATGCAAACAATAACTTATAAAGTTCTTCAGGCTTCCATGTGTGCTCTCTATATTACATGTGACATTTCCTTTATTAAATCATAGGCACAAAAATATGCAAGAAAGATACGGGGACATATTTCATGGAGTGGCAACTGCACTTCTACAGTCTTATTAACATTCCACAATTAGAACTCCACCTTAGTAAAAACTAATTAAGAATACCAAATGCATGATTATTCTTAAGCTGAAACTACCCCAAGATTCAAAGTAGTCAAAAAAGATTTATTCTAGCACCCTTATGTTCTAAAAGCAAACAAAATTTTTGTTGATTGCTATGATGCAGCATCGTTTGGGAGGGAACCACTATTTACATTTATCCCTTTTCCATTCCCATGGACATTCACTCTCTCCAAACTTGGATATCAGGATAATGAAAAAGAACCTAGATAAATATAAAGAAACAATCATGAATGCGAATGAAAGATGAAAAATGCGCTTACTTGGGCTTCCGCCTCCAGGTGCATGCACACATTCTTCCAGTAAAGAGCAAGTTCCGGTTCCATCAGCTGAGTGTTAGTAGCAAAATCTGCAGCTTCGCCTTTCAAAGAATAGAAGAATAATTTAGGGAACAAAAAGCAATTCAATAATCTAGAAGCTCAAACTTATAAACCAAGAACATTATACGTAGATTCATCTTCAGACAACAAACCAGAATCCCTCAAAAGGATTCATTTTTTTTAAGCTTACTGCAATAGTCGTTTGATACAGGTCGATTAGCAAAGAACGTCAAATTAGAAACATTAGATACTTCCACTAAACATAACTAATTGAGGTTTTTACTTGTAAAAAAATTAACAATCAAAATGAAGCTTGTGGATACAGAATAACACGTTGAGATACAGATATTCTCATCATCCAATCACATACGAGCATATAAACCACTGCAAAACCAAAATGGAAAAAATACAAAACACGAGAAATTGTTTTTCTTTTCAAAATTTTTCCTTTTAATTACACTGATATGCGTTAGCATTTCATCCCAAAGTAATTTTCCTTGCTTGTTGCAGTGGCATGAATTGGATAACGCTTTCCACAAAAATATCTATTTCCATCATTAACTTGCTGAAAGCTGGGGTATCAAATACTGAGGAAAAGATATGTAGAACGGAAGAATGGGAATGAGGAAAAAAATATGTAAAAAGAGGGTCTTCATACTTAATTCAAACAAATAAAAGTTAGTACCAACCTCCATTCTCACTGCAGGTTAAGGGGACATATCGGCGGATGCTTTGATCGTCCCCTAATTGCACTGAACCGTCTTTTAGCAAAGCTATCATCACAGATTCCCCTACTGATTCATATGTTTCAACATCAAGATACTTGAGAAGTTCTACGGGGTCACCATTGCAGCACTTTGAAAGCCACTCATCTTTCATTAACTTTAGGCATTCCCGTGAAACAGTTGCGGAACGATCAGTAAGTCCTCTCTGAAGGATTACAGTCCGCAGCTTTATACTAGAAAAATATGAGGGAGACAAATATGCCCCGTAAGAAACGATTTATATATGCCGCTTAATAAGAAACCACCAAGTCAATCTAAAGGGGGACGTTTTGCTAAACTGCATGAAAACATGAAATGAATATTTATTATACCAGAGAGGAAATATGATGGGTACAAATCCAGATGTAGATTTCCTACAGATGCTACATCTCAACAAATAAGACAAATTGATTATGGTTGGGTGGATGGGGAAGAGAAAAAGGGTTCTGAAAGGGAAAAAAGAAGCGTATCAACCCACGGTTTCGCAAGCTTCTTCTCCTAACCCTTCTTTTCTATCTCAAAGAGAAGCCAATCATAAGAAGAGTAAAATTAAATAAAACCAAACGCATAGATGTACCCAAAAAATTTACCTGAGACTTTGAAGAGGAAATTTATTAGCTATTACGCAGTGTGCAGCTTTGCGTACTGATTCACTCACATCCAAGGTGCAATCAATAATGGTATTAGAGGTTGCATTTGAAGGTGGCAAAGCCAACAAGATAGTCTTTCTAACCTCCTATGAGCGCATCAAAAGTTAGGGATTTAACTTTTCGTACATGTCCAGATCACTAAAATGACAAATATGTAGTGCAGTTGGCCTCTGTAAGAGACAATATTTCATTCTCACCGCATTTTGCTCTAAAGGAAGCACTTCAAGAAATAAATCAAGTAGGTCACTGTTCTCCGCATCATTTACAAAGCGCGAAAGAGCTCTAACTGCAAAGCTACGAATAACAGGAACCTTGTCTCTCACTCGTATCATCATACACTCTATCACCTCATCCCAAAGCTCATCGCTAACTTCAGCATCATCCGGCAATCGCATTATGATCTAGAGAGCAAATTGAACACTAGTGAGAAACCAATACCTCCAAGACCAGAACCAACACAATAAGACGTCGTAATCAGGTACCTCGGAGATAATTTGACAAGCCCTGAACCGGGCGGTCTTATTGGCGGCGACGGCGGCGAGGAGGAGAAATTTCAGGAAGCGGTGGAGAAAGTGATGAGCGGTTGTGGTTGCGGCGAAGGCAGACACGAAGCGGACAAGGCGCTCAGCTGAAGCAGTGCGGCGTCTGAAGGTGAAAAGAGGTGTTAGGGTTTTCAATAAAGAGGTCGGGAAAGAATCGGAGGAGACTAAGTAGGATAAGTCTTTGGCTTTGCGGAGGTGAGTGGCGTTGCTGGTCTTTGCATCGTCGAGAATTCTCGCTATTTTCTCATCTAATAATTTCCTCTCTTCTTCCATTTCTTCTTCTTCTGCTTCTTCTTCGTTCCAACAACAACAGGCCCTGTCGTTCTCTCTCTCTCCCCCAGCTTGTCTCAGTCCCAGATGTGGTTTGGATTTTGATTTGGATCACTCGATTTTTGGGCGGGAGTTCTTCTTCCTTCACTTTTCATAGAAATACCAAAAAGCCCTTAAAGTTTCATAATTATTTAGTGTTGCGCCTTACTTTAAAAACCATTGTTCATAATATATGGCTCTATTATTATTTTTCTTTTTTTGTTAATTAAAAATCCTAAATTTTAAATCATTTTATAATTATACCTGACTTTAAAAAAGTGATAATTAAATGCTCAAATTTTTTTTTATCTTTGATCAGAGTATCTATCGACAGATCCACTGACTAATCCCCTCATTGATGAGAAGGCATCTCACAAGATGGAACAGTTGGCCTAAAGATTTAAGATTGCTCCATATCTAAAGTCAAAGATCGAACCCTTGACCTTTGGTTAAGGGTAGATAAATCCCTTGCCACTCAACCACATCCTTAAATTTGCTCAAATTTTTTTAAATTATAAGAGGTCGTTAATGTTTTTGTTTACTTTAATGTGTTCTAGAAATCTTAATTGCTAGGATACATCAATCAAAATTAACCCTCGTAACGAAAATTAATAAAACGATTTCATTTAATCATAAAAAACTAAAACAACGTCGTTTCTAAAAAATTAAAATATCTAAATCACTTTACGCTATTTAATCTCCCAACCCTTCATTTTATCCCTCAACTTGACGTCTCAAGCCACCTTGACACCAACAAGCCCTTCGTTTAATTCCTTAGAATGAACAACTTGTTGGTACATTGCAAGGCGAGAGAGGCTTGGGGCGTTCAAAGAACAAACTCAAAACAAAGGGCTTGCTAGTGCGAAAGCGACTTGGAACAAACTGAAAATGATGCAAGAGTGGCTTAGGACGTCAAGCTAAGGGATAAAACGAAGGGTTGAGAGATTAAAATCATAAAGTGATTTAGGAATTTCATTTTTTGGAAATAATGTTGTTTTAATTTTGTAATTAAACGTTATTGTTTTATTAATCTTCAATATTAAGGTTAATTTTGATTGACATATACTGTATTAATAAGTTGAATTTTTAGAACACGTAATAAATCACTTTAATAAAATTAACGAAGACACTAACGATGAGTTAGAATTGAAAATGATTGAAATTTTGAACATTTAATTTAGTTTTTAACTTTCTAGTTGTAATTACAAAATCAACCAAAGTTTGATTTTTTTTAATTAACTCCTTTTTTATTTTTTATGTGATCATTTAAAAACATCAAGTAAGACGCATATTATTAGAAGCATTATCCAAAGCCCATTCGTTATCAACGGTGAATAATAATGCAAATTTAGGTAGCTGTTAGTAAATGACTTAATTGTTTTGGAAAATTTTCAAACATTTGCAATTCTTTTGTAATAAAACCGACCAGAAGAACTTGTTTACAGTTAAAACCAGAAACTACTAAAGGATTTAACAGAACTACAAAGAACTCTGGGGACTCAAAATTCTCCGCCGTTATCATCAGCATTCAAAACGAAGCCACGTCGGGCGTTTATCCGATACAAACTTCTTGTAACACAAGTGGGGACTTAAAGTTCTCTACAGCATTCAAAATGAAGCCACGTCGGGCGTTTATCCATATAAACTTTAGTAACACCAGTGAACCCATCCATCACCATCAGTGGCCGTTCATATCGCATTCCACCAACTCCCAAATTGTTAATTTTTCCGGAACTACCAAAGCTGCAAAAATTTTACTTGCTCATCCACACAAACTTTATTTACAAGTTCAATTTGTTGTTGTAGTCTGCACCTCCTTCCCCACAAAGTTGCTGCTGAGAAATGAGGCGATTGGTTAATCTGTTCAGAGCTTCCTTCATCCACCAATGTTGACATACTTCTCTTGCTTCTGCCACGCTCATCTGTTTCAACCAAAATCAGATGAGAAACGCATTCGCTTATTTCTGGACATAAGAGATTGCAATATATTTATACATATGTGCGTACCCATATTCTTTGACGATAATTTTTCTCTGGCCATACATCTAATTGCTTCTTAACCAGTAAAGGGAACATGTAGCCTTCATAACATGTGTCATCGGTTCTGCTCTTGAAACGCCATTTCCCTAATTGACACTGCAACAAATTCCCAATGTCAACACTTGCACTTGCAACATCAATTTTCAGAAATGAAAGAGAGCCGGTCGATCAAATTAGTATATTACCTCAAGAGTGCCTTGGACTCCTGCTTCCTCCAAAGTCTCTCGTGAAGCTGCCTCTTCTATGTTTTCGTCTAGTTCCCAGCCTCCCTGGTTAGTCAGACTTATCAAAGTGAGAAGACGGAAGCAAAAGTTTCTGGATTAAGTGAATTAATTGGAATGATTCATTTCTGCTTTGTTAGAAATTAATATACCTTTGGGAACAACATCCCTTTTTTTTTCTGTGAACTAATCATAAGAACCTCCAACTCTTCCTCATTGGTGACGGAATTATCTTTCCCAACTTTATATCTGTATGGTATGCATCTGTAACAGGCAAAGACAAGCAGGTAAGATATTAACGCAAAAAGCGTGTAAGCTTCGTCAAAGTTGCTATTGAAGTTAGTTCATATCAGTCAGAAAACAGTAAGAAAGAAATATCATCAGCATAGAGTCTTCATTCAAACAAACGTCCGTAATTGTTTAACCAACAATTCCGTCTTTTCTATCTCTATTAAGGGCATATGAATTAGTATCTCCTTCCCCAGAAAACCATTCCTTATCTGTCAACAAGAAGATAAAATAATCTCTTTTAACGATTTGAAACTTCACCAGATGTCATGTAGCTAGGTTAGCTTCATATGTATTAAAATCGCAAACGTTATAAGAGAAGAAGTGGTCATAATCAAACAGGTGTTTGACGCAAGAAGCCGAATTTGCCAATATGAATAAATGCATACGAATATTGACAGGAAATGTACTTTGGCAGAAAGAGAGAGATAAAGAGAAGAGACAAACCCCACAACAAGGCGGCAGCCTTTATTGTATCGCTGCAAGTGCCTACCGGTGCGAGCGACGAGAGCTAGATTGACGCTGTTGTCAGGGACCAAGGCTATCATTGTTGGATCTTCCTAATTTCCCGTGCGATGTATGAATGCTTCACTTCCGGTTGTATCAGCTTAACAAAAATCAGAAGAAGAAGGAGAGAAATATATGTTGTACAACGCCCAATAACAGCTATATAACTTCTGGCGCTACAGAAATGTGGCTCTTATTGGCTTACTTGCGTTTGAAGTGGTTTTGATAGGATAATAAAGACGGAGAAAGGACGGTTCAACTAACCTCACCACCGTGTGTTACCCCACCACCGTGTGAACTGACGTGTACAAATTCACCCAACGCATTTATCACTTTTCAATATTATATAAAAATTTTCAAAAAGGAAGTCCAATCCTACACATTAAGTTATAATTATCACCTAATATTTATTTTTAATTATATAAAATTTTATTATTTGTATTTATAAAAAATTATGAGTCTTTATAATTAATCATCTCATTTAATTTCTTTTTTGAATATTTTGTACACATTATTATAAAAGATTATATTTTATTTTAAAATAATTTTATAGATTTAATGAAATATTCAGTCATAAGTAATTTTATAGATTTCATTCGTATTTTTTACTTCGTCACAAACAAAACTTAATTCTTTTATTTTACTTAATTTGCATATATTTTCGGTAATGTAATATTCTGTTGTGGGTCCGGCGGACTAATCCCTTGAGTGGATGGTTAAGGTTTTTTGTGATCTTTTCTTCCGTTTAACCTAATATTATTATAGTTTTCCTTTCATTATAGAAAAAAACAAAGAGCAAAAGACTTTGACCGCGGTTCATGATTATTTATTGAAGGACTGCCGTCGGTCATGTAACAGTAATAATTTAATTATTATTTTTATTAAAAAAGGAAACGACACCACCGTCCCATAAGCTAAAGAATTTATAGACGGCAAGCACACAGCTTTGGTTTGGGGGGTGTTTCTTTCTAATTTTGTTTTTATTTTCAAATTTAGTAAAAAAAATTTGTTTGTTTAAATTTTTAGTTATTATTTTTAATTTTGACTTTTTATGATTTTTAAAAATTATAAAAATTAGTTTTTATTTTTTATAATCTGATTTATTATCATTTAAATATATATTATTTAATTATTAATAAAAATTATGAATAATTTAATTCAAGATTA
>JANSVB020000037.1:215976-226951 GCA_025504935.2 Erythroxylum haughtii
CATTATGTTTTGAGACAAATCATGTTTGGATTGCTCTTTAATATGAACAATTAAAGATTGCTTATGATATGACCTGATTCAGTACATGTGAATGTTAGACAACTGTTAGAAACATTCACCATTATGTATCTTATTTATTTATTCCGCACTAAGCTATATGCTTAACATGGTGGTTTTGCCTCCGTGTATGTTCTGATAAGAAGACTTAAGGTTGAGACAACCGCAGTGGCCAATAAAGGACTTGATATGATTTTGGAAAATGTTATGTTTAAGTTTTAAGTTGTATTTCAATGTGTTGAGACATATTGTATTTTGTATAAATGGTTTATAATAACTATAATACAAGATGAATTTGTATATAAGGCATATGTATGATTAATACAATGTGTACATGATGTTCTGTATATATAACTCAGCAAAGTATGAATGTGAAGTATTTGATCTTATTTTCAATGAATTTCTGGAATATCTTGGTATGTTTTAGGATTGTTTTATGTGGCATCTGTATATCCTTTAAGGGTATTCGGGTGTTACAATAACTATCTCGGAGAACCAATTTATTTTATGCTAGGAAGGTTTATGACATAAGTTTTGCACCTCCTTTGGTGATTAATAGAATATTATAGGGACAAAGAGAGAGACTTACACATAATTTTTATTGACTTAAAAGAATTCTTATGACAAGGTACTTAGGAAAGTTATTTGGAGATATTTAAAATTCAAGGGAGTTCTTATGATTTATATAAGAATTATTAGGAATATGCATAAAGGTATTAAGACTAGAGTAAGGAAGATAGAAAGATTTATATGATTTTCCTCTCGATTTCGGACTACATTAAGGATCCTTATTAAGTCCCTTCTTATTTGCAATGGTTATGGATGAACTCACCAAGAATATCCAACAGAGATATGCTTTGATGTATGTTATTTGCTAATTACATTATTTTAATGGATGAAACAAAAGAGTGTTAATGTAAAGCTAGAACTTGGGGGAATATGTTCGACTCGAAGGGCTTAAGTTTAATAAGACTAAGATTGAGTACCTAAAGTGTAATTTTTTAGGTAATTGAGTTACACCCGATGTGAAAATAAAGATTGATCTAGAAGTTATACTAAAAAAGATTCTTTTAAGTACTTTGGATCTATTGTACAAAGTAATAGGGAAATAGAAAATGAGCTCCGTATCAAATTATGATGTCTTAAATAGAGAGGCACATCAAGAGTTTTATGTAACAAGAAGATATCATTCAAACTAAAAGATAAATTTTATCATTTACCAATTAGGCCAACCATGCTCTATGCAGCAGACTGTTGACTCATTAAACTTGTGCATATTTGTAAGTTAACAATGATAGAGATGAAGATGCTCAATTGCTTTACAAGAAGAGAAAGTTCATAAATGTAGTGGTAAAAGACAAGTTGGAGGTAGTTAACATTGATGGTGAGTTAAGAGAGACAAGACTTAAATGATTCAGATATGGTAAGAAGAGACAACTTGACGCTCTAGTGAGACAATTGTACGTAAAAATTGTAAGAGAAGAAGAAGACTTGAGAAAAATTGAGAGAAGGTGATCATTTATGATATAACTTTACTAAAGTTTATCGAGAACTTAGCCCTTAATAGTAAACTTTGACAAATTAAGATATAGGTAGAGGATCCTATATACAGAAATCTTTTTTCTTTTCATAGGCTTTTTGAACTTTCTGTTTGATTTTTCTCTGTTTCTTATATCTTGTAATTACTTTGAATACCTTTGCTAATAGTATTTGTCCTTCTATTTTGTTAAATGTACATTTGTCTTATTCATTTACTTGTTTTTTTTGTTCACACGTGTTTATTAAAAATTTTATATTTGAATCTTAGTTAAATTTTTTTAATTTATTTTGAAAATTACAAAGAATTAATTAAAGGGAAGACAATTCTTAATTACAAGAGTCAAGTTAATATCGTAAATATTTATTAAAAGAATTCCCTTTAGAATTATTTAAGAACATGAATTTAATTGCGGTGAAGTCTTTCACTTCTTTTCCTTTTGGGTTAATCATATTGTAAATTCTGAAAACTCTTTAATTCATTGCTCCCATTTATCTCTTTAAGACATTGCGGTCCTTAAGCCTCTGAACAATATAATGTAGACTGTTAGGTCTTGACATTTAAACTACAGGAGTTTGTTTACACAAATGGCAAGGGATCTTCACATCGTTAGATACCAATTTTGATATTATAGTTAAAATTTATTATACAAAATTTTAAATCGATAATGGAATATAAGCTGTTTCCTTTCCCTTTTCTAAATTGGATTATATGAAGTTGAGGATAACCATAAATTAACCTGAACTTGGTGCTGAAAGGATGATTTCTTATGTTTGTGAATTAAAGATGTAATATATGCCATGTTTCAAGCTGTCAAAGAAGACAACGAATAATTTTGGGAAGAGCTGAAATAAAGGCATGTTGAAAATGAAATTTGTCACTACCTATTTGAATCATCAGGTAAGAATTTCTATGATAATATTTTTCTTAAGAGAGGAAAATTGTAACATCCTATTACTTGAATTAAAGTTAAAAGGGTGTTTATTAGAGATTAATGAGAAATTTGAAAGCATAATTCATGCTTATGCATAATGTGACATACACATACACGAGACTTGCATTCATTGACATTTTTCAGGTATAATTGATTGTTAAAAAATGCAATTGAAATGTGAATTGTGAATTGATTGAGCAGAAAATTTATTTGGAGACCGTTAGTATTAATTCAAAATTTTTGGTGACTTTTAAGAAATTTCCAAAAATTTGGGGTACATTTGGACTAGGACAAATGTTAAGTGGTAAGATAAATTGATACATGAAATTTGGATGATTAAGCCTAAAATTAAGAGACATTTGGCATAGTTAAATGCGTGACAAATAGACTAGTAAGTAAACGACACTTGGACCAATTAATGTGTGACATGTGGATCAATAATTAGGAGACATATGGACTGATTAAATGGTGACATTTGGTAGGTTATAGAAGGGATAAGTGGCTTACATGCTTAAGGACACATGTTGACATAATATGGTGACATCTAGCACCTTAGGTGTAATGTTTCTGCATGTTGTTTCAACCAAGCCCATTCTCTTCTCTTCTCATCTCTCACAACCAAAATTTGCTTCTATCTTCCCCTTCTTGTGTTTTTCTTAAAACTATGCTAAATTACCACACTAAATACATGTTTTTACCCATCACAAAATAGCTAAAGAACCAACTAATTGTTGTTGTTTCATCATAACTGAAAGTCATTTAATTCCATCTTGAATGTGTGATGATTCTGCATGTTTGGAGTACTGATTCAGAGTGATTTTTTATCTAGAATTAAAAATGAATAAGTAAGTAAAAGATTAGTGTTTATGTCTTGGTAAATGGTTTGAAAATGATGTGTGAATTGGACTGAAATTCATGAGATATTGGTGAAGATGTATGTTGGAATGTTATGAACTGAAGAATTTTCATTGAATAGACTTCGGTATTTTGATTATATCTTGAATTGTAGATTTCAAATACATTGATTCTTGATTTAGAATAAATTATAGACATATGTCTACAACTTTCCTGAAGAAGTCGAATGTTAATTCTATCTCTTAGCATTTCAAAATCTGGCTGGAAATCTAGTTGGGAGTTATATTACAGTTTTAAAACAATCTGAAACGTTTTAACTTTCAGTATACTGAATCAAATTGTATGATTTTGGTGCTATTAAAAACTAGAAACATAGTGGAACAATTGTCTAGAAGAAAGTGTTACTGAAATGTACCATTTTCCTTGTCATAATGATCATGCAAAGTTATCCTGAAAGAAGTGCTAGGATGAAAATGCTGAGGTGTGCTGGAATTTGATAACTAGAATATTTTTACTAAGCATGCTTCAGTATTTTGGATATATTTTGATCAGTAGATTTCCAAATGGATTTATTCTTAATTTAAATTGAACTAGAGACACTTTGCTACAAATGTTAAGAAGAAATTGAATTTGAATTCTTTCCTTAAGAGTCTTGAAATTTAGTTTGAAAGTGAGTCTTGGCTTAGGCTATAACACTACTAGGGATAAAAATCATGTCCTGTTGTTATTGAATAAACTGTATTGATGTAGACCAAATTAGGCTAAGGTTTCTACACCAAAGTTGTAGCTTATTCTTTGAGCTTTAAATTGGTATAAAGTTTGTAATTTTTAGATACTGGAACTGAGAGATATGAGGTGTACAACTTGAATGCATGATCATGCATTAGCCAAAATTTCAAATATACACAGTCTGTAGTATTTTGAGCATAACTCATAGAATAATGAACCAAATTGAATGATCTTAGTATCAATAGAGACTTAAATCATAAAAGAATAATTTTTTAGAAGGAAGTGTTACCAAATTCCTTCACATTCTAGATGAAAATAATTATGCAAAATGGACCCAAAAGTGTGCCTTTAAAGAAATCTGAGTTAATCAATTAAATGTGGATATTCAAATGATTATTGTAAAAAGATTATTGATTAGAAACCTAAAATTGTCATGGACATGCATTGTACATATTCAATATACATGAATGTGCATCAATAAATACATAACTGTGCAATATTATGATATGTGTATATATTGTATGTATAGAGGAGTGTATTGAGCGATAACATCCAGACATTGCTAGAGCTTCATGGCAATAGCTGTTTGGAGCATACTGTGAGTAACCTAAGATGGTCTCACCTTATTATTTTGTACATTATTGAACTATATAGCTATTTTATTGAACTTTACCGAATTGTGTTGATTGTGTGTTGAATTTCAGACAATATTTATCCGAAGCATTTTGATGCATGAGAATGATGTTGGAAGTGCTGATTGAATGTGAATGCGTCTACCTAAATGATTTTCTGATTCTTAAGTGAAAAGTTGAATGCCGGACCTAGTCCGATGACTACTGCTACTGTGACTGTTGTTGTAATTGATATTGTGACTGATATACTGTTATATTACATGCAAATGAAATTGATTGAATTTGATGACTGAATTGTGACATGCACTTCATTCCAATGCATGTAACATAAAGGAATTGTGACTAATGTTGCTACTGATACTATTACTGATAAGAGCTTTAAGCTCCCGTATATGTGATTCGAGCCTATGGCTCACTGTTATCAATGAGTCACTGACTGACTGACTGAGCCTAATAATTTGAGATACTGTAAAAGCACACAGTCACAGCAATATAAAAATGAATGTGAGTGTTATACGTATCGCATCCGTATATAATTTGAATTCATTGAATGATTTGCAAAACTATGTGAATGTTGTCATAAGATTGAACTGTGTAACTGAGTAATGATGTATCTGTGATAGTATTTGATACTTGTCAAGTGGAATTGAACTGTATGATTACATGCTATAATTTATCTTGTTTTATGACATGAGTGAACCATCAAGGATGGTTACTTTACTGAGTTCGCAAAACTCATCAAAACTGCATTGTTGCTTTTCAGGTTCGAGAGTGAGATGACCTAGCTTCTAAGACTCCGTAGAAGCATATTTTGTACAACTGTTACAGTCAGATTTGGCTCAAAGGTCGGTCAGCTGAGATTGAGGACTTAGTTATTTCTTTCATGTTTATTGTATTTGGTGTGTAATGAGTTGTTTAAGCTCATAGGATAATGTTATCAAAAATGGATGGTATTGTGTTGTATGAAACAATGTAAATTATGGATTTTGATATAAAGTGATAAAATTTTGGGTTTAGAAAATGTGTGATTGATGGTTTAGAGTGTGATGCCATGTTATGTACAGTGAAGGTGAGATAGTTAACATGTCATTTTCTGATAGGCATGTACACGTGCATTTGATGGACACACATATGTCAGTTGAGAATGGGGTGTTACCTTAAGGACTTCATAGAACTATAATAATTTTAGGGAGCATATTTTTAGGATGCACCAATTACCTAGTCTATAATTGTAAATTTTTCAACAATATGAGAGAAATATCCATGTTATTTAAATTTTAAGGAAAGATAAATTCATATCATAGAAAAGGCTGAAGCAATAAGTGTAAATGAAACAAAGTTACCTGGTGAGCAAATAAAAATTATAAAGTAAGATACCAAAATGTTAATTGGAGAGAAAAAAAGTTGAGGTTGATGTTATTCAACGTATTTATAGGATTTATTTCAATTTGGTTTCATTGTTCATATTCTATATAGTTGAGAAATGGATTTAATTTGATCCCTATATGTACATGTATCATTATCAAGTTGACATTTATGGATGTAATTGAAGTACAAGAATATATAGATTTATTTCAATTTTGGTTTCATTGTTCATCTTTTGTGTGGAAGGAAAATGGATTTAGTTCAATCCTTATATGTTCATGTATCACTATTAAGTTGGCTATTATGGAATTATTTTATAATACATCATTGACTTATGGATTTAAAGAAATAATGACCTGAAAGAATTATAACTTAACAACTGTAGAAATGAATTATATATAAAAGTGCATGACTTTTACGTGAACATCAATTGCCATTATACAATGTAAACATATTAATTCACTTGGTTTACAAAATAAGCTAAACATAAGATAAACTATTACTACATGAGTTTTAGGCAAAAATAAATTACCAACATAAAAAATTAAATATGTTAATTCACTTTGTTAACCAATAATCTAAACACAAAGTATAAAATAAATATGTTTAAATGTCTTGTTTAGGACTTGTTGGCTACAACTCCTAATTATTACTCTCCTTTTAGTTGTTATCGCTTGTAATTTTCCTAAAGTGATACTAGATTTACCTCTGAACTTTAGATTTCTTGGTTCAAAAGACAACTTGAAACATTTTGGATTTTTATGTCCAAATTTCAGTTGTTATAGGATTAGCAACCTATGAAATAACCTGTGAATGTCATACTAATTAATCAATATGTTGACCCTTGTATTATTAATAATGAATATAAGTAATTAAGTACTTATTAAACTCACAATTATACTTTTGATTAATTGAAATATTGTTTTTAATGTGAGTTTGCTTGACAAAAAATTTGTCAAAGGAGTAGCATATTTCATATAAATAAATTTTTGTGAGAGAAAATTTGACATGTTGCTTTTAATGCAAATTTACTTGTGAATGTGCCTTAGTTGATGTTAATCTTACTAATCTTTCTCCAACTATTAATCCCTCTATTGAAATTGTTGAGACCTATAAGATAATAGACATAATGTTAACATTGAAAAATATATATAAAAAAAAGAATGTTAAGCTATTGGTTACTTATATTGATAGTTTATTCATTTGTTTTTGTTATATTACACCTTTTTCTATTGTGTCCAGAAGTTCCACATTTTATATGTTTCCATACTTACACATTTTATGAATTTTTTTTACAATAGGCATTTATGTTAATTTAATCTTAAATCTCCTTCTTGTCTTTTTCGTCCTTTATGGCATCACCCTCTTTACTGGTATACAAATCTACTCATAATCTTTTTTTTAGCCAAAATCTTTGCCCCTAATATGTTACAAGACTTGATCACACACCTTTAGAAAAAAATCTTCCTATAACAATCATTGCATATATGCCTGTCTTTTTTTAGAGTGACTGATTGCACTGATATCATATTTGCATAGATAACCATATAGGTCATGTACTCTGCAGCTATAACAACTATCTCTTCTTACTATGATAACATGCTTTTCATCTCCTTTACTAACCTTATAGGCCATCCTCATTCCATATAATACTCTATTGCATTACCTCCTTCCTAATTTTTTATATTTTGACAATTGCAAGTGTAATATCTAATTTCGATGGATACACGTATGCTCTCCATTTTTGTCCTTATGGTTTCTAACATAATAATTATTGGTCTATCCCTTGCTCGTAGTATCCATTTGTTAAAATTTTCACTCATGTTATTATCAATAATTAGATACATTGTCATAAATGATTAATATGACCTATCCTAATTCTCCTTTGGATATTCAACGAAAGCTACGACATATCAAAATCTAATTTTGTCCAACCTCTTTAGTTGCTCATTGAAAACATATATTGACTATTCACATGCCCATAATTGCCTCCTTAAGCCTTCTTCACTCTAATATGCAGGCCAATTATGATAAATATGTCTGACACACATTTTATGACATAGATTAGATAGCGTGATCTCAATAGCTCTTATTAATATAAAATAGCCTAGTTACATATATATATATATACAAATAATCAACATAAAATGTAAATATCTTTTGTATGTCAAATGTTACGCTGATTCTATCTCTATGATCTAACCCCAAATTAGATAAAAGCGATATGAACTAGCATCATAAATTAATATTTTTCACTTCCATATCATCCATGGTATAGAATTCATACCTCCACCTTTTCCCTTACTACACTAATTAGTTTCTCTTGGAATTTAGTCATTAAGAAGCAACCATCCACCCTGAGTATGGGGCCTTAAGTGTTTCCCTCCATTTCATTACAGTAAAATAAATATATAACCTCTTAAATTACAATAACAAGATTATACTGATTCTTTGACAATTGTAGTTCCATAATTGAACCTAAATTATTGAGTTTCAATATATGGATATAACCTTAAATCATGAAATATTCACAACATAGTTTAATGTTCTCTTCTTCTTTAAATTCCTTATATTAGGTTAAACATCCCTATTAGGCCCTATATTAACATCAAGCTAAATGTCCCTATCAAGTATAACATTATTATCTATTATAGCCAAAACCTTTGGAGTCAAAATCAAAATGTCAAGCTTATATGTAACTTACAACTCGATTATCCCATGTCTTTTCAAAAGGTTTATTAATCTAATGTAAATGTCATTAGATTTAGTAAGTCTTAAAAACTCATTGAATCTAAACCTAGATATTTGAAATAGGTTTTTTCAATCTGTTGCTACCCAATTTCATTCCTTATATCATAAATTTGTTTATAAATGATAAAATCAAAGTTAAATTTATCATAATAATATGATGACCCCCTTATAAGTCAACTTAGGATCTGAATTGAAGTGACTGCTATAATATAATTTTAAGCTTTTGTATTGAGTCATGAGAGCCATAAAAAATTATAAGTGTATAAGAAAATACAAATTTAAGAACATAGACATATATAGGCTTATATCATGAAACTATATGGAGATTGATAATGATCATGAAAGTATGTGTGTAAGAAGGATAATTACAACACAAATTAGAACTTAAAACTTAAGAATAGAATTTCATAACAGTGTCAAGAAGGATTGTGTTGCATCCTCTTATATACAATACACATATATAGAAATCTAAAATGTTTTATTTATTAAAGTTTATGCATAAGGTATACGTGTCCTTGTTCTATAAAGTAGAGATTATAAATCATAGCCAGCATAAGGTATCGATAAGTGGTGATTCAGTCATATTTTTAGTCCCAAGTTTAGTATATTTTGCCTATTCATTTGAGAGATTTTATTGTTTTTGGATTCTATTTTGTTCTTATAGTGTTTTTAGTTAGTAATTCACTTATTTGGAGTAAAAGGGAAAAACTGTGACAATTTTGGGATGATTTGAAACTGTTTTGACTAAGTTATAAAAAAGCTAAAAATCAACATGGGCACCAATATGCCTATGTTGATGACAATGGGCCTATATTGACATGTTTCATATAAAATAAATGGTTTTAAAGTTCTAGAGAGTTATAAGATCATCAGCATGCCTGTGTTGGAGACCAATATACTTATGTTGATACCCGTGTTCACATTTTGAGCCTGTGCTCATTTCAAATTAGAGAGCTTCGTTATTTTTAATCAACACAATAGCTAACATGCTTGTGATGATGCCCATATACCACTCAAAACCATAATTTTTTAATTATAAAAGGCAATATTAAAAGGAAAAGTAGGAGAGAGGCTTGGAAAACACAAATTGACAGCCTAAGAAGGCATAAAGAATAAATAATAAGTAAGAAACACATTTGGAGTGAATTTCCATCAATTTAAAGTGGAATTTATAAAGTTTAAAAGGGATTTCATCATATTACTTTTAATTTTATGTTTTTCCTTCAGTTTTGATGTTATGTTTTCTATGATTATAAACTAGATATTTTATAGTAATTGGATTAGATAAACCTCAAGAGAGATTACTTAGTGACTTTAATTTATTTTAATTTAATTTATTCGTAAGTTTTATTAAGATCTTTCATTTAATTGATTCTTAAGTTTTATTGAGATTCAATTACGTGTTCTTGATTATTCTTGAATTAATATTACATATATATTAATTCTTATATGAATTCATGTGATTGAGATTGAGAAATCTAATATATGAATAAAATTAGTATAATAGAAAGGAGTTGCATGCAAATTTAGAGATAATCAACTTAAATCTTCTGAATTAGTATCAAACCTAACAGTGAAATTAGAAAAGAAATTTTAGTTAATTAACCTAGAATTAGGTGTTAATAGTCTTGAGAAAGATATTAGCATAATTGAGGAATTTCTGTAGTCTAATAAACTTTAGAATAAATTGATTAGTGAAATCATGATTATATGAGAAGTCCTAAGAGAATTCAAATTATGGGTACCAATGTTTCCTTTGATTGTTTCTTGTTTTAACCTTCAGTCTAGCTTATCAATTGTGTTGATTTATTTTAGTTTATTATTTTAATTTTGTGCTTGATTAATCATTATCACAATCATTAGTTACACTAGATAATAAAAAGATAGTAAGTATTGTTAATTCTAGTCCTTATGAGATTGACCTGTACTCGTTAGTGCTAGCTCTAACCCTGTGTTTGGTTACTGTCCCCGTGAGTGGGGACAGTAGATAGGACCAAAAAATCCTGCCCCCGTGAGCGTTTGATTCCTATCCCACAATTTTTGTCCCCCATCCCCGGTAGACAGGGACAAGGATTTCTGTCCCTCCCAAAAAGAACGGACAGGGACACGTTGTCC
>JANSVB020000037.1:257568-269184 GCA_025504935.2 Erythroxylum haughtii
ATTATTTAGCATAAATAATTTTATTATAAAATAAAATATAGTTAAAATTAATAAAAGTGCTTTTTATTTTTATGTTGTCAAACAGTCTACTGAATGAAGCTCTTTTTAAAAAGCTGTTTTTTTAATTGACAGCCAAACAGTTAACTGGCTTTTAAAAAAAGCTCTTCTCAGAAAAGATCTACTGACAAAAACTCTACTGATAAAAGCTCAACCAAACAGGCCCTTAGTATGAATTCAAAGCTTTTATATTAAGTTTCTTCAAATGTTTGGTATTGACTATTTAAAGATCCACATTAACTTCATTAATTACATAATTTATTATCATGCTAACATGTGTACCATTTATCCCTCTTTAACAAAAATTACTAGTGTTTCTTAATGTAGCATCCCTCCAATATCTTCATTTATTCCCTATGTCGGCATGTAAATATAAGAAAATAGGCGTAGAAGTAAACTTTGTTTTTGTTTTATCTCCTTATTGCTGTTTAAGTTTAGGCAATATTATGAATATTGTACCGGCCCTTGTATCAGATTGAGTTCTGATACAGTACTGTACCTGTATTGATAAAAACTGAGTAAATTTTCGGACAATTTTTTAAATTTATAAAATAGTCTCATAATTTTTTAAAATTATAAAAAGTTCATTAGTATACTGTATTGTATACTTTACAATTTTACATCAACTATATCTCATAAAATTATAATAATAAAATTTAAAATAACAACAATTTATTTATTTTTATTAACGTTAAATTTTAAATATTTACATGACTACTAGATGAAGTTGCTACATTTATACACAATGTTGCAAATACCTTACCGGACTTAGTACCGGACTGGATTTTGTACAGTACTGTACCGGTATAGGTCAATATCGGATATCGTTTCGGATAATTTTTTAAATTTATGAAATAGTCCTTGAATGTTTTTAGAAATTGCAAAATAATCTACTATCATATTGTACAGTTGTACTGTATAGTTCATAAGTTTACATCAACCTTGTTTACAAAAATCATAATAATAAATAATAACCACAATGAATATGAAATAACAATAATTTTCAAATATTTCACATATAAATAACAATCACAATTAATATGAACAAAGACAATTATCATCATACAAATATAAAATTAAGAACAATACAAAGTATTTAAAATATTACAATTTCATCATATAATAAATAATAATTACATCAAAACTTCCAATAAAAAGAATAATAAATATTTTCAACTCTCAAACTATTACAATTTATAACGAGAGTTTATGATGATGAACCAATTAAGTATAAGTGAAACCTATAACAAAAACATTTAAAATTATATTATATATATAGAATTTAACATATATATCAAATATAAGTATAATTAAAAGAACAAGATCAACAAAAGCTTGGAACTTCATTCAATCATCTACAGGAAGATACCGGCTATAACTACATTAATCCTAGTTATCATTTGGTACAAAATCTTTATCATTGAGAGAAGTCTCATCATCATTATCATTCAAATTCAATGCATAAATGACATGTCAATGCTTTCTTAACAAAAATTATCTTTCAAGTCATTCTCATCTATTAAATATGGTTCCTCAAAAATTCAATCCGCCAAAAGATCAATATTATCAATAGAAATTGGATCTGTTGAATTACTTGTGCTATTAAGACTCATAGTAAACAATAAAATTTAATTATAAGAAAATACATCACAATTAATAATGATAATAACATATATTTCTCAAAGATTTAAATTATAACGAACAAATACCATGTCATTCAATCTCTTGTGCTCCAATCTATTCTTTTTCTTTGAATGGATGCATTCAAATGTGTTCTAGTTCCGTTCACAGTCTATTCTACTCACACATTGGCTTAAAATTTGAATTGCAAACCTTTGCAATTCTGGAACACCACTTTCGAATCGATCTCATTAAGAAACTGTAAGTTGTAAGATAACAAAATTAACGTTACAAACAAAATAAAATGATAATTAATTTTTAACAAATAATAAAAAGGAAACAACTAATACTTGGAGAAAGTTTTGTTTTTTGTTTAATAGCAATCGACAATTCAAAATCTCCAGAAGATTGCTTATAAAGCTCAATTTGTGAGTTTAAGAGATCTTGCATTATTTCATGGCCAACAATTGTTGTAATAGTGAATAACATTTCTTTACTAACTTAAGCTTTCTTTGTAAAATCTGGTCTGAAATATATACTAGGCCTTAAAAACGCCTCAGCTACAAATAATAGGGAAGAAAGTTGTATTTTCTATCTCTCGTTGATGGTTGCAAGATATGGTGCATACAAAGAATATTTATGTTTCATATTGGCCTTAGTTGCTTCGTTCGCCCCTTCCATGGCATCCAAAAAATAACCCATTATTGGCTTTTCTTCACTATCAGTTAATCGAAGCACCCTCACTAAAGACTCACAAAGTTAGATAATAAATTGACATTGAGACCGAAATTCTCTATCTTCTAGTATAATGTTTGAAACCTCCAATCCAGTATTAGACTTAGCATGCTAAGTTGCAATCCACTTATCATTTATAAATATTTGTCTTAATTCTTTCTTCATCGAAACAAAAGACTAAAGTGATAAGAAATTCGTTGCAAATTTTGTTACACCAAGACGAGACAAATTTCTACCATTGGTAAATTTCTTTTTCATTAAATTCAATACTCATGCACGATTATAGATGAACTTGGTCACTTTTTTAGCTTTCTACATAGTCAATCCGGATAACGCTTGCATCCTCGGTATTAATGCGACTGCCTCATCAATAATAGGAAAATATCTGAGATCTGTTATATTCTCCAACATTAGGTCAATGCAATGTGTAACATAGGAAATCTAAAAAAAAGAATTATACCTATTCTGTAACCTTCTTCCTTTCACTTTATAAACGGAATCATTGTTAGTAATGAATTGAACAATATTTTTTGGCCCACGTCATTCACAACTTCATCAAATATCTCAAATAAAGTATCAATATTTCTAATAAGGTCATATGCATCAACAGACTTCAAAAACATTGAGCCATTTGCAAAATAAACCAAAAATTAATAATAAGCTCTTGTCTCCTATTTGTCCAATCATCACACATGATTGAACACCCAAAAGTAGCTTAATTCACTCTTCTTTCAACCAAATAACTTTTAATTTCAGTAACTAAGCAACTCAAAAGTTTACCTCTTATATCATCAATCGAAGGAGTTTTGTATCTCGGATCATAAGAGGTTACGACATCTACCATAGGTTGATAATAATAAGACTGAGAAGCATTGAATGATGAACATATATTATACCACCATCTAGCTACTGCCATATCGACATTATGAGCAACATCTTTTGATTGCATTGCACTACGAATTGAAGGTTGAGATCCAGGAATTGTTCGTGGTGTAAAAAACTACTCACTTACCTTCTTATTTTCCTCACATCAAGTTCAGATGTAACATTCACTTCTTCCTGAGCCTGAAATGGAACACTACACTACTATTACCACCTTCAATATTTCTACAATCACCACGAAAACCAGCAAACAAACTTTTACTACCAATTTTAAAATTCAACCTTCTCATGAACAATGTTTTGATTTGTCACTTCACATTACGATTTACTTTTTATTGGGTTCTATATCTCCTTTAACCCTAGTAAATGTTTCTTCAATCCGGTGATTCATCTGCCGTTCAAATGTTTGTTACAAAAAAAAGCAAATTGTATAGTTCTTCATACCTGGGACCAATGCAGTATGAGCCTAAACTGGATCATTGTATCTGTCGCATCCCACTACCATAGAATATATACCGGAACAGCTGGAAGACATTCCAATACCTACCCTATAATAATGGCGTGGTAAAACATTCATAACATTCACTAAAACATGACATCATCATTTATTATCTCTTATATGTCATCATAACAAGAACACAATATTTAAAAACCAACTAAAATTTCTCTAAATAAAAACCAAATATGTACATTTTAGCTTTACAAACCATCCATACATGTACATCATCATATCCTAATACAAAGTATGCTATATGAAAGGGGAATTATACAAAAATCTATCTAATCCTTCAATCTCAGCTGACCAACCTTTAAGTCATTTCCTTTTTTTTTTCAAAAGTACAAGACTATAGTTCTTGTAGCGTCTCTCAACAGTTAATATCCTCTCTCGATCCTAAAAAATCAACGTGTAATTTTGGTGAGTTTTGCAAACTCAATGAGTTAACCATCATCAATGGTTCACTTAATTCATACAACATTTCACACGTGTAAACATATAATTCTCATCTTTGCATTTTGAATATATCATCACTTTCTCATGTAAATACAATATAACCATACATTTCAATCAGTCAAACATACCTATTAAAATGCATATGAAATGCTCATATGCCTCCTTTTCAATTATTACGCCATAATCGAGTGCCTAAACTGTCTCATATCTATTGTGGATGCTGGACTCATTGCTACTATCTCTTATCCGTTGGAAAATATAGGGCTCATTTTACATAGTGAGCCTTTGGCTCTTAATCACATTCATATTATGAGCTTTAAGCTCTTTCTTGATGGTTACTCAGGTCACAACTCTCATTTATCTTATCATACGTTCATGTAATAAAATGCATCTCATATATTCAATCAATCACATTCACATTTATCTTCAAACCTTGGTCCGACATTCAAAGATTGTATTAAGAAGCACTTATTTCATCACATTCACATACAAGTAGCACTTCAATATCAAATTTATGCATCACAAGTCTCAGACCTTCAGTGTCCGGAATTCAACACAATCAAATCACATTCATAAGATAATCTAACATAAATAATTGATTAAGCGAGACCGTTTAGGTTACAATTTTCTCCCTAAGCTATTGTCTCAAAGTTCTGGCAACATCTAGATGTTGATGTTCCAAATGTTTTTCTATAGCATGCAATACATACACATATCTCACTTTTGCACAGTCTCATAAATATTCATTGATGCACCTTTATGTAAATGAAAAGTGTACAATGCATTTTCAATGACAATCTCGAGTATTTTTTTTCATTATTCAAGTCACATTATTAATCCAATATCAAAACTCACTTAAGTATAATTTATACTTAAGGTTTATACCTCAATAAAACACTTATAATCAAAATTCATAACTTTTTTGATCAATTCAGATTTTTCCTGAAGCATATTTTTGGGTCAAATTTACATGTTCTTTCTGACCAGAAAAATGAAGTAATTTGGCAACACTTTCTTCTAGAAAATTGTTCTCCTATGTCTTAGGTTTCTAATAACACTAAGATCATACAATTTGATTAAGCATTCCGAAAGTTATACTCAAAATACTTCGGACTGGTTACGTTCAAAATTTTGGCTAGTGCATAATCGTGCACTCTAAGTTGTACAACTCATATCTCTCAATTAAAATATCTAAAAATTACAAACTTTATACCAATTGAAATATAAGAGAATAATCTACAACTTTTGTGAAGACAACTTTGTCTAATTTGGTTTATATTAATACAGTTTATTCGATAATTACAGGATATAAATTTCTATCACAGGTAGTACTGCAGCCTAAGCCAAAACAGAAATTAAATCTAAGTTTCAAGACGCTTAAGAATAGAATTCAAATTTAATTTTTTCTTAAAAATTATAGTCATATGTCTCTAGTTTAATCTAAATTAAGAATCATCTCATTTGGATCTCTGTAGATCAAGTTATGCCTAAAATACCGAAGCATGATTAGTAAAAATGCTCTAGTCAAGAAATTCCAGAACTCCTCATCAATTTCGTCCCAAATTCATCAATCAATCTCTTATGAATTGATTTCAGATGGTGATAATTTTGGTGGAGATATAGAACAATGTGTTACGAATCTGTTGGTTCAAATCCTATGTCATTTGGAGGTAGGGAGAAGAAGTTATCGTCAAAAGAATCAGGCATGTTCGAAACAGTCCCTCTTCGGTAGCTATAGAAGTCACAATCGCAGAAGCATGATCGTGCTTTTTCACATTCCTTTGAAAAGTCATGATCGTGCAACTCCTTTTCTTCATCAAACTGCAGTTTTCTTCTTATTCTGCTTTTCTTCCCTTAAACCAACAATTTCTAACTTATTTTCTCTTTAAATCAAATCATTCTCAAATAAAACCAAAAGCCATTATTTCTCATGGACATCAAAAACAGAAAAATTATTCACTCATCTTCTTCATTTTCTACGTTTCTGCACTGTCTTATTTCTTCTTTCATTTTTCTGCATATTCATTCACTATACATTCTTCACTTTCTTCTTAAACTTTCATTTTAATCATTCTTCCTCATATCTCGACATCACCTTACACCTATTCTTTACTTCTAAATTCATTTGAGTTCATTCCTAAACACACTCAAAGATTCACGCGTTGATAGTAAAGAAAACAGAGCATTCATATCAACTTTTCTCCAAAAAATTTTATGTACTCATCTTATGCGCATTTTCATTGATCTTTTAAACTCAAAAATAATTTTTACATTATCTTATAACATAATGGTCATCAAATAGGTAATAACAATACATCCATATTTTCATCTTATTTTCACTGTGATCATGAAAATGACTAATTTTCTCATGATCATGTAATGTCAAATAAATTACCAAATTTGATTCATCTTCCTACTACTCATAAGGATTAACATAATACTTGTTAAAACTTCAAAATCTTTAAAATCTCAAGAAACCCTAATTCCTCAAGCAACCACGTACATCATTTTGAAGGTGGTTTGGGTTAGGTCTTTCTTGAAGCAAAAGAAATAGATAACAAAGTAGGAGTAGCAATGGATAGCTAGAAGCAAGGTGTGACTTTGGTGAAGGTTTGGTGTATCAAAACTGTGAAGAAGGAGAAGAAGCTTGAAGAAGAATAATAAGACAAGAAAACACAGTAACTTGATATTTTAAAGCTAAAAGAAACGTGGGCTTAAGATTTGGACACTTGTCCAATTTCTAAAGCTTTAACTAGTTTATCATTTAACTAGTGCAACCTTCTCTATAATTTACTCTAATTGTCTTTAAATTTTTAATATCATTATCTCACAAATTCTAAAGTCATCTCTCAAATTTCTTCATTATCATTTAACTATCATTTCTATTTCCATTCATCAATTTACTCGCCACTTGGCATTTTTCCTAGTCCAGTAATGTCTAACATTTTCAAAAATTTTCCTAAAATTCACCAAAATTTCTAATCCAATAACTACACTCTCCAAATTAGTTTTCAATACAAATAAACCACAATTCTCAATAAAATCACATATCACATATAAAAATCAATTATACCTAGAAATTGTCAATGAATTCAAGTATAATTATTTTAATGTGCAAAATTTCAACAATCACGTGTACGTGTATATCACAATATGTATGAACATGAAATGTACTTTCTAATCTCTTAGTAACGCTCATATATACTATTCTAGCCTTAACATGGGCAGTGGGATATTACAAAAATGATTGCAAAATGGATTATGTTTATAATTACATAATTTTATGATAATGATGACACTAAAACTTATAAATGATATATGTAACAACCATCTTATCAAATATATACCACAACACCAATGGATAAAATATAAAAATACATAAAGATAAAATCTTACACATAAAAATTGTCAAAGTACACACCATCAAATTTTGTGATTCTACCACTTGTGAGTATATAGATTACTTAAGCAGTGACTATCTCCCACCAAATGCCTTTATACACGTCTTAAAATTTCATATGAAGTTAACACCTATAGGTAAAATAATTATATGCAAAATCGAAGATATCCGTTAACATACAAATAAAAGAGTCTAAAGACTAATTTGAAAGGTGACTATGATAACTACATTTTTATTGACACTCAAACAACTGCATAAGTATAAGGAGAACATCCATATGTTATTCTCACATTTTTCTTATATGAGTAGAAATTTATGACAAACTTACCATTGTACAATACAAAATCTGGATGTACCTGCTCATTATTATAAAATAATGCTAAAAAGAGTATACATAACTTTTGTTTGAGAATTCATAAAAAAAAACTTCATAATAGTAAATAAATCACATGAGGTAATAAAACAATATTTATTTCCTTTATATCAAGTCAATTGCTTGAAAATTCACTTAACTATGACAAAAAAGTTATTAAAATTTTTCTAGTGTTAAACCTTAATTATTACAATGTAATAAATCTATAAAATTTTAAATTTTCAACTTTATGCATCCACAGGACCCAAAAAAATGATCCAAATAACTTTTGGGACCATTATGTAATTTTTGCAATTTTGAGTTTTTATAATCTTAGAGTGTGCCAACATCAACATGCTAACATTAGTTGCACGTGGTACAATTGTAGTGTGTGCACTACACGACTATAATCATACGCATGGTGCATATACACCGCATGCATCAAATGCTCAGAGGTACACCCAAACCTACATGACAAATATGGTACACAATCCAAATGCGCATACAAGTGCCTTGATCCTTATGAGGTGTGTGTGCAACCATAAACCTTAAACAAAAAATTTATTAATCAATATAAGATTGACCATCAACTTATATAAATGGAGATAATGCGGAAATGCACATGTTTTACTACTTTTCTCTGTTCGTGTAAGTTGCTGAAGATGTTGAGTAAACTTGTTTATATTCGAACAAGTTGTTGAGACTCTTGATCGTCCTTAACAAAAATTACTTTAAAATGATATTAATAAGATTTTTGGCATCTTTCTTAGTGCACATATCTCTAAATGGATTAAAAAATTATATATCTATGAACTTAATAAAGTAATTAGTTATTTATAATAATTTTATTTGACATTCTTATCGCAGGAATAATAAGATCTAAGTTAATATTAACAAGATGTTATTTTTAACTAAATTTCAATCTACTTAATTAAATTATTTATTAAGTCACTTTATTATTTTCATATATAATCAAATCTTAATTTTGTTAGCATTAAATCTAAAAATTGATAATTAATAAATGTTTAATAGTAATAAAATTCTAATAGATCCCAAACTTAAATATGTGTAGGACAAACTTAGTAGGAAAATATCTATTAAAGAGATTGGAATGAAGCTAGTAAGAAAGAATTAAGGAGACTAGGAGAAATTAACCGGTAGGGAGGAGAACAATATTGGTAAAATGTTGGTTCAGTTCCTTCAATTGTATATTCTAACTCCTGAAGAAAAGGTGAACTAAATGTCTGAGGTAAAGCAACCTGAAAGGCTTGAGATATGTGTCTCTCCATTCAACTATGTTTATATTTGGATGTACTTTACTGGAAAATTACTTATTAATGCTGGTCTATTGATACAAACTTAAACACTGACATTGTGCCTTAAAGAATTAAAGTCTCGTAATGCTACATATTGGCAATTCTATATTATTAGCTTTCATTTGTTTGTTATGCAGTTAGTTAGAATAGCCAGACAATTGGCTTATTTGTTATTTTTGTCCTTTGTCATTTTTTGATTTTCTATAACAGAATGATAATTGATGATGTAATAGAAAAGGCAGCTGCTGTGACTTAAGCGTGCCTTGAGAAGTTTTAGGCATTGATTGGAATATCATTAATGAAATATTCTTTTCTTTATTCTTGCCTCCTTTCTTGGTTAATCCTTCTTTCTTCTTTTGCTATTCTATTTCTTCCTTTTTAGTTCAGTCCATATCATTTAGTATCAGAGCAGTGATCCTTTGGACATTATTGATGGCACTAGAAATCAAGAATTACAACGTGAGGATGTATAATTGGTATAGGATTCTAAAAAATGCTAGCAACAGTTATTGAAGGAATCCATTAATGAGATAAAAAAAATTGATTAGGGGTTTAAGCCTTTAACACACTAAGGTTTGGGCTAAAAACAAAATAACAGAACTTGCTGATGAAGAATCCTCAAGGAAAACTGAGGAGAACAAACATCCATAGGAAGAACCAATAAACTTGAATTTCCTAGATTTAATGGTGAGGAGTTTAGTAATTGGCTTCTTCTAGCAAAATACTTCTTTGAAGTAGATTATACACAAAGAGAGAACTGGGTTAAGATTGTAGCAATCCATTTGGATGATAAAGCCATTCAGTGACACCAAGGCTTCATCAAGGCCAAAGAAGGCACACCTATGTCATGGGATGAGTACGTGAAGGCATTAGGTTCAAGATTTAGAGTACATGCCTATGATGATCCTTTAGCTAATATGAGAAATTTAAGGCAGGTAAATTCCTTGCAAGATTAATTGGATGCATATGATGAAAAGTACCCTTGGTTAAGATAAGGGAATATCAGACTAATAGTTTCTTCTTATCTAGTCTTGTTAATGAACTTGGAAATGTTGTGAGAATGTTTAATCCCAAAACCTTACTTGAAGCATATTCCTTATCCAAATTGCAAGAGATCAATGTAGTTGCTGTAAATTCCAACCTAAACCAAACACTAAGACCCTAAGCCATCCCCATTCATTATCCAATACGTACAAAGCCTCTTCTAGCAATTTCAACCAAACTTCTTATACCTCAAATTATCATAAAACCCAAACTCAAACATGCCTTTTACCTATGCCCAACATTCCCAAATTACCTTGGCATCCTACCAAAAACCCTTAAACCAAGATCAATAAGGAATTTGATGAAAAACGAGCTAAGGGGCTCTGTTTTTGGTGCAATGAAAAATATGCTCCTGGTTATAAATGTAAAACGAAGCAAGCTTTTATGTTACAACTAAATATGGATACAGGGGAAAGGGAAGAAGAGATATTTGGGGAAAGTGATCCTAAAATTGATGAACATAACTTAATGCAACTTTCATTACACTCACTGAATAGGGCAACAGGATTAAAAACTATGAGATTGGTTAGAATGCAAGGGAAGAAGAAATTGTTTATTCTCATTGACTCAGGAAGTACCCATAACTTCTTGAGTTAGGACACTACTCAAAGATTGAATTGTAAGTTGTAACCAGTAAATGGTATGAAGGTTACTATATCTAATGGACAAGACTTGCACTATGTCTCAATTTGTTTAGCCTTTGAGGGGAGAGTGCGGGGTTAATCTTTTGTAGCTTATGTTTATACTCTATCCCTAACCAATTACGATTTGCTTTTGGGTGCACAATAGTTAGCCATTTTAGGAAATATTGATTGGAATTTCAGAAAATTAAGAATGACCTTCTTTATTAGTGAACAGAAGTTTGTACTATAGGAAAAGAAGAAGAAAGTTTTAACAGTCATTAATGATGCCCTTCTCAATAAACTATTAACCAAAACTCATCAACTAGCCTCTGCACAATTAGTTATGTAAGTCAATGGTGGAATGCTTGCAAAATTGTTTGAGTTATAACTAAAAGATACAATAGCAGAATGGAAGGAACTAATTGAATTACTTGAGCAATATAGAGATCTTTTCAAAGAACTAGAGGGTCTTCCTCCTCCAAAAACTCATGATCATTAGATTGACCTTAAAGAAGGGGTTCAACCTATTTATGTGATTTACAAAAGGATGTAGTGGAGTGAATGTGTAGCGCCCCCTCATCGTAGGGTACATATCGGGACGCCCGAAGGTCACTCCGACACGTATCCCACGATAA
>JANSVB020000037.1:386794-398458 GCA_025504935.2 Erythroxylum haughtii
CAAATAAATTTTGATTTAATAATTAAAAATATATAAAATAAATATTAGTTTATAAATAATAATTTTTAAATTATTTACTTTAAAAAATAAAATATTTTTATTAATAAATATTAAAATAAATTTAAATTTAAATAAAAATAATTTTTAATTTTTATTTAATTTATAATTATTATTAGTAATAAAAATATTAATTATTATTTTAGAAACAAAAACTAAAAATTCATAATAATTATAAAAGTTAAAATAAATAAAATAACTAATTAAAAAACTTTGAAAAAAAGGAGGAAGGAGAGATAAGAGGGAATGAGAGAAATTTTAAATTTTTTTGAAAAATTTACAAAAAGGTCCCCCAAATTTTAAAAATTTCTAGTATCAGCCAATATTTAACCGGTGTTTTGAAACGAGTTGCTATCGACTAGTATTTAAATTTGGTACGACATACATTTTATTTTGTACTTGTTTTGATCCCGTACGACATGTACCGATATTCATAATACTGTATCAACTATTTTTATTATTCTTCTATTAGTATGATTTTGAATATTTTTCCTTAGAAGTTTCAATTGACAATTTTCAAGTTCATATTTTTCCTTATTTAACGATTTCAATTTTTATTTAATTTATAAGAATATAATTAAAAATATAGGTCAAAATTAAGTTACATTCTATAAAACATACTATAATAAGAATCTACTTAAATTTTTTACTAAAATTCTTATAAGTATTTAAATATGTGAACATTTTTACTTTTATAGATTTATTTTTAAAATATAATATTTTAAATTTACTTTACTTTTCTGTCAATGAAATAGTCTGTAGATTTTTTTTTAAAAAAAAGAAATGTATCTATACGCTAAGAGCCGTAACTCAGAGAAATGATGAAGTTGAAACCCTAATCGCAAGCGAGCAGACTTGGGGCTGAAAAATCTACAAATTTTGAAAAAGTTCCTCCCGTTCAAATATTAACAATAACAATCCGACGTGCCTTTCTAGGACCTTGTTTTATTTCTCATCCTCTACAGTCACCCTCACGCATTTAACATGATTTCTTTCGTCAGGCTCGGCTCTGGCTGGGCTGGGGTTTCAACTTTAAACGAAAAACTTCTGAACCGCACGCGTAGAATTCAAGTCACGCCAGTTGTCCAGCACAGCATCATAGGAAACTCCGATCGTTTCAAAGCCAACAAAAGACCACGTGCCATTTCATTTACTGTTCTTTTTATTTAATAATTAATACATAAAAATGTTCAACAAACACGTCGCATCGCAACCCAAGTGAAGTAAAGAAAAGAAAGCTCGTTTCCTTCTTAAAAGGCCAAGCCACCTTCCTACATCCACCAGATCACCTCTACAGCAGCCTCCAGGGTCGGTTCTTTGTTAGTTTATATTATATAAACTAAAAACTGGTCGTGTAATGTAAGCGTCTTTTTGGTTTTGTTTTTTTTTTCTTTGAATTTTAAAGGAGAGAGATAGGTAGAGAGGGCTGAGTTTAGAAGCTGACTTGTTTTCTGTTTGGCAAAATAGAAAATGGCTTTCTCGACTCTCCTTAGATCTACTCCCGCCGCCGCTCCCCTTCCCCAACCTTCCTCCTTCCCCGACTTTTCTCCCTCCGATCGCTTCAAGGTTCATATGCTCTCTGTCTTATTTCCGTTTCATCTTTGATTTTGTTTCAATGTTTGTGTCGTGTCAAATGTCTCATCCAGTGACTTCCAATTCTTTTTTTTTTTTTCCCTTTCATACGGGTGTGGGTGTTTCTGCTTTACCAGAAATAAATAATCTGGTTTGAAATATTTTCTTTCTTAGTTTTTCTTTCCCTATACACACACACACGTTCACATACACATAGTTGCGTCTTGTAAGGCGACCAGGTGGAGCTTGAAGTTCCATTTGCGTTTGATTTTCCTTGTTCTTCTTTCATTTTTCTTTGATTGATGCAATGTTTTCTTTTTGTTCTGTCTTCTGTTTGGTTGGTGAGAAAATAAAATAGGGGAATAACGTGACAGAATCTTCAGATTCCTACGAAGTTTTTCATACTATGGAGAAAATTATAGTAACTGCCTTCACCAGAGGAAAGTCGTGGCTTTTTCACTTTCTATGCTTATAACGCTCGTACTAAAAATGGTTTAGCTATTACTCTTTTTCCTTTGCACCCTTTAAATCTTCTCTTTGGTTATCCCTGCGATTGCTGCACTTGTACTAATTGCGCAACATAATTATCTCGTACTTGCTTGTGTTATACAGTGTTACGATTTTTTCAAGTGATTATATTCTTTTTCTTTATTCCTCTTTCTTCTATTTTCTCCCCACGTTAAGTTGTATATTTGCTTATAACGAAATCTGAAACCAAATTAATGTGGTTATCTATGTTGCAATATTCAGGTCCCAAGTGTTAGCTTCAGCCGCAACCTAAATGCTTCTAGCATTTTCGGTACTTCAGTTTCAAGTGGTTTTTCTTCACTACAGTTGAGTCATCTAGAATTAAAATATTGCATTAAAATTGTTATTTTCAGTCTATATATTCAGTTAACATGCACTGAGATACCCATATAAATCTCTAGAAATTATCTGTATGCATTTTAATTTCTTTCTAAATGGAAAAAGAAACTAATGCTTACACTTTGTTTATTGCTTAGGATATGTGATGGGAGGACTGTTCAACCCATCAAGGCAACCGCTACTGAAATGCCTCCTACAGTTTTCGGTAAGAATTAAAGAGCTGTATTTTAGAGTCCCATTTCTTTTTTCCAAACTGGTTAAGGCTGAAAGGATTGTATTGGCTTATATGCTGCCGCGGTACTCTTTTTCCTTTTCTTGATATAGAAACATGGAGTGATGGGAAGACAAAGATTGGAATCAATGGTACGCTTTTTCCTTTAGTCTTATGCAATCTCTATCTATATTCTCATTTGCTGAGTATGTAAGCAATTTCTGTGATTCGAAAACACTTTACTGCCTGGGCATAATTATTCATAATTGTGGTACAGGTCTTCTAAATTGTTGATGTGTCAAGCTACTTCACTTCCATTCAGTTTTTTTTTTTTAATCAAATGAAGTTCATAGTTGCTAGTGGATTGTACATTCAGGTGACAGTTCACTACTAGAATTTATGCTTAAGTGTGCTTGTGTATTTGTTGGCACTCTCCTGTTTTGAAGCTATTTTTGTAGCTTGCGAAGTGGTGTATCATGAACTAATAAATTGGCCTAGATATAACTGGAACTAACATGTATAAAAAGTAAGGATCCGATTATATCAGGATAGGATATTTCCCTTTCTATTGCTATTTCTCTTTACTGGTGGGTTAAACTTTTTCCTTTAATTGTGCATTTTGTTACATTTATCAATTACTGCTTAAGGTAGTCAAGTAATTGGTGGTTTGATAGATTGTTTTCTACTTGAAAATCTTTACTTTTGACGCTATGGGTTCGTACTGCTATTAAACCTCCTTGGAGTAAGTTATTCAATTGTGTATAGTTCTGCTAATAATTTTTTTTTTGTGTGTTAACAAATGCAGGTTTTGGTCGCATTGGACGATTGGTTTTGCGTGTAGCAACTTCGAGGGATGATATTGATGTTGTGTCAGTTAATGATCCTTTTATTGATGCAAAATACATGGTACAAATTTGTAATATAATCATGTTTTTTACATATTGTGACTGATTATTATGAAATGTTTAAGACTTGTTGGCATTGATGTTTTAACATTTGCATATTTTGGATATTAAGGTTTTGTCTCAGCATGAATCCTTTGTTCTGGTGTTGAAGTGATGTTATATTATGTTCTTCATTTGATTAAGTTATCACTTCTTAACTTTTCCTCAGCTTATCAAGGTGATGTGTTCTTCTGCAAATAAATTTTTGGCTCTTGAAAACCCAAAGTAGTATGGTTACTGATACATGACGTGTGTAGCCAACCCATCTAAATATAGTTTGGAAAAGGTTGAATTGGTGTTTAAGATTTGTTTCACCTTTCTATTAAGCTTAACAGTAAGAACAACAATTTTCAATCTTTGACCTCGTAAAGTGTGATGCTGTAATCAATTCTACGTGTTGATCCTTTATTTATTTGAGCTTCTGTAACTGGGGAAGAAACTATAGTCACTCTTCATTTGTTTTTTCCAGGCTTACATGTTCAAGTATGATTCCACTCATGGAGTTTTTAACGGATCCCTCAAGGTTTTGGATGATTCCACCTTGGAAATCAATGGGAAAGAAGTCAAAGTTACATGCAAAAGGTATACGCAAATCTGCCTTGCAATTGCATCTTTGAAACTAATTGAGTTAGGTATTGTTTGTTATGGTTGTTCTTCATGACATCTTGAGTCAGTTTAAAACATGAATCATCACCATTTTCTTTTGCAAATAGTAGAACTCAAGTTAACAGATAACTGTATCAATTCCCAGGGACCCAGCAGAGATCCCTTGGGGGGATTATGGTGTTGACTACGTTGTTGAATCTTCTGGTGTTTTCACAACAGTTGAAAAGGCTTCTGCTCACAAGAAGGTTGGTGTATCCCATGGATCGTGATCCTTTTAGGCTACATGTTCTGTATCTTGGCAATATGTGTGCTTTGTGATCTGCTTATTTCTGGACTTGAACAATAAAGAGCTGGCACTTATTTGCTTCTCCTGCAGGGTGGTGCCAAGAAAGTGGTGATATCAGCTCCATCAGCTGACGCACCTATGTTTGTGGTAGGAGTAAATGAGAACACATACAAGCCAAATATGGACGTTGTGTCCAATGCAAGCTGTACAACAAATTGTCTTGCTCCTCTTGCTAAGGTAACTGCATTTGGAAATTTCAAGTCCAATTGTATGCTCTGTATAGATGCGATTCCTTTACTGGTCACTTGGTAAGGAAAACCCTGGCCAGATTTGTCTTAAAAACTTTTTTCCTAGATGTCTGGTCTGACCTACTAACCCATCATTTTTGTCACATTCGAGAATTGACTTTTAAGTTTTGCTTCTTTGAATGAATTTCATAGGTGGTTCATGAAGAGTTTGGCATTATTGAAGGGTTAATGACAACTGTCCATGCAACTACAGGTCCCTCTCTCTCTCTCTCTCTCTGTCTCTCTCTCTCTCATACGCACGCGCACGCACACCCACACCCACACCTGCATGCACACGCATGCACATGAGGGTGCACACAGGGCACAGATGTCTGACAAACTGGGCTTTTTTCCTTGTTGACGTTCAGCAACACAGAAGACTGTAGATGGTCCATCAATGAAGGATTGGCGTGGAGGTCGTGGAGCTGGGCAAAATATCATTCCTAGTTCTACTGGTGCTGCAAAGGTACGAGGTTAATTTCTCCAGTTAGGTGGGGGAACATACATTTTTTGCTTTGTGTCAATAAACAAACTTTTTTTAAATTTTCAACCTTATCTTCTAGGCTGTTGGAAAGGTTCTTCCAGAGCTCAATGGTAAACTTACTGGAATGGCATTCCGTGTCCCAACACCTAATGTGTCTGTTGTCGATTTAACCTGTCGACTTGCAAAGAGTGCATCGTATGAAGATATCAAAGCAGCTATCAAGTACGTCTGATCTTGCATAAATATTGGTTTTTCTGATACAAGGTGGACTCACTAGGCTGAGTTTTTCTAAAGGTATTTGAAGTCCATTCATTCACACCAAGTTTTGAACTTTTTGTACGAAGGTTTGCATCAGAAGGGCCGCTGAGGGGCATTCTTGGATATACTGACGAGGATGTTGTGTCTAGTGATTTTGTTGGTGATTCAAGGTATAATATATCTCTCTCTACTCGTTTCAGTGTATATGTACGCACTGTTCTGTCACCTTTATGGTTTCTCCTTCCTGTCATCATCTTAAGGACTGTGTACACACTATTTTGTACGTGAAATGAGAGTCAATGGTTTTAGCTGGAATTTAACCATTTTATCATTGTTTTGGCAATAACAATCTTCAAATTTTTGCATTATGATAAATTTGTCTATAGTCCTTTAATATTAGGACAATATAGTCAAAGTTCCAATGTTTGGTAATTTGCTACTTAAGTGCTATTGTCCAATTATCTAAGAGCACTTGTATACATTTGTTTAATCCTTGACATTTTCTTCCATTGCCGCCTCTGAATGTCAAAATGACGTCACTATAAGTGGTACATACCTCAGGTTCTTATTTATCAATAATGACTGTGACCATTAATATGTCAAGGTGATGAATGCTTCCTCACTTAATTTGAGACCTACTTGTCACTTAAGTTAGATTAACTTGCAGCCGACTAGAAGAGGCATTGTATCGTGTTGTCTGTTCTGATTGAACTAGGAATCATGTAAAATTCATATTAGTTGCTCCAGTGCCTATATGATCTAACTATTTGCATCTTTTTACGATTTCCGGTTGTATTTTTTAAGAAACTTTCAAAGTGAGTGATTATGATTACAAATATTTTCCGACGTGTTTCACTTATAGGTCAAGTATATTTGATGCTAAAGCTGGTATAGGCTTGAGTGATTCCTTAATGAAGTTGGTTTCTTGGTATGACAATGAGTGGGGATACAGGTACAGCATCTCTGTTTGCCGTTTTTTTGTAAAATATTAGTATGATAAAGCCTAACTTATGTTCTTTTATCTTACCTGCAGCAACCGAGTGCTGGACTTAATAGGACACATGGCTTTGGTGACATCACATAACTAAAAAGCAATACTAGAAGTTTTGTGCTCTGATAGTGGCTGCAATCTATTTCAATGAAAGAGTAGTTGAAATTTATAGTTAATTTTGTCCGCATGGCATCTTCATGTCATCTGAAATCTGGACATGCTGTTGCGCAGCATTAATAATGTTGTATTCAACCTTCGTGGCTTAAAAGAGACCATTGGACTATTTCATTGTAGCAACACCGGATCTCAGTGACCAAATCCCTTCCTCTCCGTGTTATGAACAGGTCTTGTGATTGGTGTTAGGAAGTTGCCATTCCATTGGGTTACTGGATAGAACAATTTACCGGTAACAAATAAACATTAAAATTCTATGAAGATATGTATAAAAACAGAACAAAGAAAAAAGATGAAAAATTAAATAAAACAATTCGTTGCTTCAAAAATTTCGGTCTTCTGAGTCAGGTATTCCTAGTAGGAGATGAATATGTAGTCTCTTGTATACCACCACCTTGAACTCGTCAACATTTATTGACGCTGATTATCATATAAAATAAGTTTTACTGAAAAATAGTTTTTGGCTATTTAAAGGATGCCGATCATGTTCGCGGTACTATTGTTTATGCGTTGAAAGTTTAGGTTGATGTGGCGTAAGGATGACAATCGGCAAATTTAGGTGATTTCAGGGCGATTGCCTAATAGGCTAAAGCCTTAAACCGAGGTGAGCCTAAGTTTGGACTTAGTGCCTATTTGGATGAACTTATATTAGTAGGACTTTTAGCAATAGAGTTTTTGTTAGTAGAGCTTTTCTAAAAAAAGCTTTTTTAAGAAGTCAGTTGATTGTTTGGTTGTCATTTAAAAAAGAGCTTAGTAGAGCTTTTCTAAAAAGAGCTTTTTCTAAGAAGTCAGTTGATTGTTTGGTTGTTATTTAAAAAAGAGCTTTTTTGAAAAAGTTTCATACCATAAACAACATAAAAATAAAAAATATTTTTAATTTTAACTATATTTTATTTTGTAATAAAAATTATTTATGCATATAAATATTATTTAAAGTATATAAAACAATATGCAAAGCAAGAAATATTAATTATTATATAATTTCAAACCATATAAAACATAAATGAAAATATATCTTATCAAATATTTTGTATGGATTATAATATAACCAAAACTAATATAAAAATAAATATTAAAACATATAAAAATCCAAATAATAGGTTTGCAAGATAAATATGAAAATGAATTTGTGAATATTATAAGAATTATGTGTAAAATATATGGACAAAAGAAATTAAAAAATGCTCATTAATTGATCTGCAAAATATACTCATTAATTGATCTGCAAAACTTATCCTAAAAACTCATTTGAAAAACTTTTCTTTAAAGCTTTAAATTTGAGCCTTTTAAAAAGTTATATTTTAATTACTAAAAAATTTATATTTATTAAAAAATATTTTTTATTTTACAGCAAACACTCAAATATTTGTAAAAAAAAACTTATTGACATCTCGAAAGTCGTTCGGACCTGATTGCCAGTCGAAGAATGTATTTAATATATATTATACGTTATTCATCGTTTATTAAAAAAGAATTGTCTCTAACTCCCCATTTATCAAATTGACTCCAACAAGCCAAGGTACATTTGGACCGACGGGAAGAGGGTGATGTCAACAGGAAACTTCCAACGTATAAAATACACTCATATACATTCTGCGTTTGTGTACTTCTCAGGCTTTCTGTCCTATTCTGTTCCAATCCTACTCTACTTTATTTCAGTCATATATTTATGTGAGACTCACATAAATATATAACTGAAATAAAATATAACAGGATTGGAATAGAGTAAAAAGTACAAAGAAATTATATCTTATTTGTGTAAGGCTCAAAAATTCTGTTATTAAAATTGGGGATAAATGACATTAAAAAATTCATAAATAAACGAAAAAAATTAGGACAGGATATGTCTCTTTATCTTACAGCAATTGCCAGTCCAAACTTTCTTTTTGTATTTTACAATTACATTTAAGATTATTTTCAAAATAATTTAATGTATTAAATTTTAAAAATATCGTTAGTATTACAAAATGATATAAAAATATATAACTAGTAATTATGATTTGACTATCCTCTTTTATTTATACCATTAATTATTTACATAAACAAAATATCAAAATACTAAAGTTTTCAAATATCATAATATTATATTATAAATAAAATATCGACCACAGCAACAACATATCTTGAAAGTTTTGTTAAATTGTGGGATCTACGAAAGTATAACAGTACGTAATCTTACTCTTATCTAATAAAAAGGTTATTTTTAATAAACTTATATGAAAAAATTAGATGCGCATACATATATTAAAATAATAAAAATATTTTATCATAAGTAGTTTTGTATAATTTGGTATTTATTAATTATAAGTTTCAAGATATTATGATATTTAATTTATTAATTAATTACGTATTATTCATTCATAAAATAATTAATATTCTGTAATCAATGAGTTTGAAAAGATTCCTACTTGGACCAATTGAGTTTTTGAAGATGCCTTCTAACCCTATCGGTTTGTCCCGAACCTTGGTTTGGAGTTAGATATGGAAATGGTCGGCCGGTTTGAATTATTTACTTTTTATGGCTTAATTAATTTAAATTTAATATATTATTTTTATATGATGTAAATTTGATTATGGATTTAAGATTATTTTTATTTAAAAATAATTAAATAAAAGGCAATATCAGTTACTCCGAAATTCATGCTTAAAAAATGATGATTATTGAATATACTTGAATGGTCCAACCTCTCTAAAAATGGCGTATATATTTTTTTATTACAAGGGATAAATGAGAAAATAAAACACACTCTACTTTATTCAACAGAATCCACTAATGCAAAGTTTTATGGTAAAGTACTCCTTTCATATTTTAGTGTATGAATTCATAATGATCATCGGAGCTCTTGGAGTAGATGCAATCCTGGAATAATTAAAAAGGCTTGAGCAGTCAGTCTATCGGTACATTAATTCTCTTCTTGATAGATATGCTGAATTTGTACATCCCATATTCGGCGAATTAACCCTCGGATATTTATCACCAAAGGATTATTGTTATTCATAACTATATTTTAAAAAAGAAAGAATATTGATAACCTCCAGATAATCCACTTCGATAATCACACGTCAATAGTAAAGTGTCTATGTCAATGTTAGACTCCAGTATATTCTCTAGAATTCTACAACCAAAGGCGAGTTCGCTCTAATATTCTAGAAGAATTCACTACACCATCAACCTTAGTACTCCCAAATTAAGCCTCCAACTATAACAAAGCTGGACCCGTGTTTCACCGACCTATCATTACTTAGTTTGATTCAACTATTTATTAGTTTAATCCAACCCATTAAATTATCCAACGACAGACCTTGTGTTTGAAACACACGACTTTTTATAACTCGAGCCTATATGACGTAAGTAATGTAATTTGTCACTATTTTGTTGCCGGCCAAATAAGGTTAATTATATTAGTTAACTTTTAATAATTATTAATGGATATATTAATTATAAAAAAATTCTTTTTTCCTTAATTTATAAGCACATTGCTTTGTAGTACCGGTTACACCACCTCTGGAGCAAAACATTCATTATCATGTCTCCGCCGCAGTCTGTCAGCGAAGTCCAAGTCGAGGCTGTCACTTTCTCGCCGACGGTGAAGCCTCCAGCCTCCAACAAAACTCTCTTCCTCGGTGGTGCAGGTTCGTATCACCCACCCCATAACGAACAGTGCCTTTTATCTGATCACCTCATGTTTTTTCTTGTCTGATCATTTGGTTCCATCTCTGGCTTCGTGCGCAGGAGTGAGAGGATTGGAGATCGAGGGCAAGTTCATAAAGTTCTCGGCCATTGGAGGGTACCTGGAGGATTCTGCCCTGCCGTCGCTCGCTGCTAAGTGGAAGGGGAAGAGCGCCGATGAGCTCGCGGATTCTGTGGAGTTCTTCAGAGATATTGTTAAAGGTAATTGAAATATTCTTATCTGATCTGAGCTTCAAAGCATTTTGGAACAGAAATTTGCAAGATTTGGATTTGGAGTTGTCTAACCAAACATCATATGGTTATTCTTGAAGGTCCCTTTGAGAAATTCATAAGGGTGACATTAATATTGCCGTTAACGGGTCAGCAGTACTCGGAGAAAGTTTCAGAAAACTGTGTTGCCATTTGGAGATCTTTGGGAATCTATACAGATTCAGAAGCCATAGCCATTGAGAAGTTTGTCGAGGTTTTCAAGGAGGAGAAGTTCCCTCCTGGCTCCTCTATTCTGTTCACTCTATTACCAAATGGATCTTTAGCCGTTAGTATAAGAATTTTCGTTTCTTCTAGTTGTCATCTTTTCTTTAGAGTATGGCAACCGATGTCATTTTTAAATCGTTCGGACCTTTTTCTTCCGTGTCTGCAGATTAGCTTCACAATAGATGAAGTTATACCAGCAGCTGAGAATGCTCTGATAAAGAACAAGTTACTCTCGGAGGCTGTACTTGAATCAATCATCGGCAAGCACGGTGTTTCTCCTCCGGCGTGGCAGAGTTTGGCAACAAGGCTGTCGGAGTTACTGAAATAAAATGGCGAAATCAGTGGCTGAAGGCAGCAACATTCTTTACATGTTCATGCGACCTTTCGAAGAGTCTTGTCTAGAAATCTTTGACGTTTCATGTTTCTAGATGATGAAGCGATCATGTCCTCCAACAGATTTTCACTATCTGTTGCTGAGTTTCTGCTCCGTGTTCATGTTTTAATCCGAAATTGGTTTAACTATCATCACGTAATTTCTTATAATTCTAATCGAAGAGAGTCTCTCTTTAACAAATTTATTTGTAACTCATTTTTGAGGATATTAACTATTTTATTAGTTTTTTCCTTTTTCAATTTTATAACAAAAACACATATATGAAACTAAAAGTAAGAATAATATCGGATCTGTTGGAAAATCAACGCAAGATCAAATCTAAGTGCAGCGGAATGAATTTAAAAATTTTCCACAGAATCGACTTTAAC
>JANSVB020000037.1:442411-460597 GCA_025504935.2 Erythroxylum haughtii
AAAAATAGGCTCATTAATTGATCTGAAAAATCTACCTAAAAAATCTTCAAATTTGAGCTTTTCAAAAAGTTGTATTTTAGCTTCTAAAACAACAATTTCTATAAAAAAAATGCTTTTGAATTTTACAGCCAAACATTCAGTTTTTTAAAAAAAAATTGCGGTAAAAAAAGCACTAATTTACCCTCCAAAAATTAAACCAAACAGATACTAAGAGCTTCTTTGGTTCAGCTTTTGGAGAGTGAATAAACACTTTTTTCCACCGTAAAAGCTATTTTTAAGAAAACTGAGTGTTTGGCTGTAAAATCTAAAAACACTTTTGTCATAGAAATGGTTTTTTTGAAAGCTGAAATACAGCTTTTTGAGAAGTTCAAATTTGAAGTTTTTCAAAAAAGTACTTTTATTACAAACTAAAATATAGTTAAAATTAAAAGTGTTTTTTATTTTTATGTTACTAAACAGTTTATTTTATGAAGCTCTTTCAAAAAGTTATTTTTTCAATAACAGTCAAATAGTAAACTAACTTTTTAGAAAAGCTCTTTTAAGAAAAGCTCTACTGACAAAAGCTTTAATACTAAAAGCTCTATTGATAGAAGCCAAACCAAACAGGTACTAATTAATTATTTTATAAGGCTCAACGTCATCTTGCTTAAAAGAGTTGCTTTGGGTAACGTCATCTTGCTTAAAAGAGTTGCTTTGGGTCGGCTTAGGTCTAGGCAGCCTAGGCTCGGAAGAATAAAAAAAGGACATTTTATACTTTTAATTTTAAAAATATTATTGGAACCAACCCATTTTCATCCTTCCTTTTACTTTTTTTATATTGATTTTCAGAACATAAAAATAATAATTTTTTGCAACATCAAATAATATAGCAAAATTATATTAAAAGTTGATATTTATATAATTGTAAGAGCTGTATATTGATAAGAATTTTAAAATAAAAACTATAGTATAAAAGTATTTGCTTACTAATTAGATTATATAATGTTATGCATGATTTTCTTAGATTAATATTAATATACTTACAAAATAATTATACGAATATAAAATACTTATACTTTTATGTTTTATTTCAATAAGATATTTATTTCATATTTCTATAAATAAATAATTTTTTTGTAGAAAATCTAGAAAATATTTTTAAAATTTTCAGGGATAATTTGTCATTCTAAATTTTACATTTCAGAGGGAACTTGACATTAAATAATTAGAAATTTTTTTCTAATTATTGTAATCTTTTACTTTGTAGAAGTGTTAACATTTTTTCTTTTATTATAATAGTTTATTTGTTCAAGTTGTTTTCATCAAACTTTTACTTTAATTAGTGTAAAATCAAATTTAAGTTTTATTATTTATTTTAATTTGATTATCTTGAAAAAATGAGTTTAAATATTCCAACTTACTAAGGAACAATAAATTTATAATAAATAGTTCATTTAATATAGTTTAATTTTTGTATGTGTTCGTTCTCAAATGATAAACGAGAGAGATAAAATGTGTATTTATAGTTTTTGACCTATTTAAAAACTAATGAATAAATTATCTATTTTAATAAAGAATTAAGCCAATTTTATATATAACAATTGCAAAACAATAACAATAATAATTAATGTATGGGAAGAGAGAAAATCAATTTACAATTGTTTGATCAAACAACCATTCACGTAAATCCACTCCCCAAAATTTATTTAGGAATTCACTATTACCTTCTTTAGTAAACAAAGAGAAGTCTTTTGTATATGTGTCTTCCTTCAAATGAAGATGAACCCTTTCACATTTTCCCCTTGCAAGAGTGAAAAGAATCCGTTTACGCATCTTCTTTGTCACAAATGAAGAGCGAAACCCTGGCAATTTAGTTATTCTCTCAATTGATATCTCATTCACTTAAAAATGCAATTCAAGAATTTAATTTTTAATCGCACAATTCACTAAGGTCTCATGTCATACTAGCACACATAAATGTAATAAAATTTATTGTACTAAGTGAGTTTCTAACCTATAGTTTTAGTGATAACAAAATATGTTACTTCTAATGTTTTATCCATAGTGATATTAGCAAAATGTGAAAGATCGAGTTCAAAGAATTGGTAAAGGGAGAAAATCAGCCAATTGAATAAATTGAGCAATCAAAGAATGAAGAAAATAAGTAGAGTGCAGCATATATGTAAGTCAAGTGAAGAACCAAGAATAAAAAGGAATAAACTTTATCCTTGTTTAGCCTTATATTAGTCATTTTAATAAATTATAAGTACAATCATTGCATGACTATTTGCAAATAGAGTATAATGCATGAATTATTTTATAATAAAAATCGTTTTAATCTTTAAAGGACTCATTAATCTTTGAAAAAACTTTTGAAATAATTTTAAATTAAGTTTTTATTAAAGGAATGCATTATGATATTTAAAAGAACTTAGAGATTTTTGAAATTTTATTTTAAGAAGTTTGATTCAATACGGTGATTTAAGTGACTAATGCTAAGGCTTTGGATAGACTAATAGATCGATGTCTTTTTAAAATATATATTGAGTTTGTAACTATATTGATTAACTAATTTTAGAATGATCAATCAATGCCAATGTTGCTAACTGTTGCAATGATTAGACTTTATTTCTAATTATTATTTTGGGTTGTCTTGAGTATAAACATACCATATATTAGCTGTGGGAAGAATGTCCGGTATCCTATACAGTTATTAAGAGTCTTAAGAGATTAGAGAATACGTGTATCTATTACATAACATATATCAAGCCTTTGTTCATTAATATAAGCAAGAGATTGAGAATTTTTTAGCTACATAATTGTTGCAACTTTGATTATTGCTTGGATTACACTGTATGAGGGTTCCTTTTAATCTTGAACAAGATTTATAAAAGATTACTCTTCACCAATGGTAAAGCAACACAATTGCAATAGTTCCTTTTTACCCTTATAAAGAAGATATTATATGGAAGGTTGCTCTTCACCTATTAAAGAAAGAAGATAGTAGATTCTCAAATACGACTTAGGGAGTGGATATAGGCCAAGGATTATTTGAACAAACTACTATAAATTACTTTTGTTTCTCTTTCCTCACTTTGTTCTATTTATCCTGGTGATTGCTTTATGGTTATCATATGTAAATTTGCCATAACTATTCATTAACATAAAAATAGAAAAAAAGTGAACACACGCAATTCACCCCCTCTTTTATAATATATGAGGATCAATAATTAGCACTAAAGTGAGTCTTATTCATTATATATAGATTTGTAGTAAAATTTGAGCAATGATCATTATTACACAACTTCCATCACTTTTTAGTCAAAAGGGCTAGTATAAGTAGTGTCCAATTCTTAAATAAAAATGATTACTTAGTTTGGAGAACTAGGATGAAGGTCTTTCTTATATATAAAGATATTGAGTTTGAGAGATTATAGGGAATATGGAGTGAGTAATGCCAATAGACTCATCTCATTCAATAGTAAGGTAAAGCACATTTTGTTTTTGTATTAGATAGAAATGTGTTATCTAAAGTTTCAATATGTCCAAATACTCACGATATTTGGCTACTTAAATCTCACATATGCTAATGATTATCATATTGATATTGGTGATAATGATATTAATATTATTTATGATAAGCTTCATGAGAATTTAGATTTAATTAGAATGGAGTGAAAATAGAGAGAAAGACCAAAGGAAGAAGAGAGCAATAAAGATCATATGAGATGATGCATGCAATTATGAAAGTGGCTCACATATGCTTTGTGGAAAATAATCTTAAAGTATTATCTAGTTAAAAACCCTCTTAATGATAATGATAATGATGATAATTGGCCTTATGGATAACTTTGAACACCTAGAAATTATGAGTCCGACAAAATCATCTTTCAAATATAATAAGATTTGAAAACTCTTAGATGTATACATGATAGGATTTAATAGTGAAGTTATTGCTAATGATAATAAGCATGATTTGTTTTATAAAAAATGAGGAATTGAAGAAAAAGTCCTCTAGATTCATTATAGGTATGAAAAATTGAATAGCATGTTTGGAGCCCTAAAAAAGCTCTAATGATAGACATGGAATTGATTTTAATCATAAAAGTGCACCATTTAATGTCAATGCAATTTTTGTAAGGAGCAAGCATGTACATGATGTGACTATACCTAAATCATCATATCAACATTTTGTATCATCTAAATATATACAAAACTCACATGATCGCCCATTATCCCTAGGTTAAGTAAAAGAAAAATTCCATGCATTCATGTATATGTGATGTTCTAAACCTAGAAGGCATAGTATTCAAGGAAAAATATGATAAATTTTTATACAAGGTCATCCCAAAAGAACATACAAAATCTTTCTCATTCATATAGGCCTCTTTGTCATCAAAATGGAAGGAAACAAACTCATAATTATTATAGATTTCATTATACGTATAGAGGCATAATTTTTGCTCTCATTCAATATATGCCTTATAAGAAATAAAGAATCATGACCTTTAGATCACAATAGGATATATTTTCATAAAAAGATTGATAAGATGTGATTTAATTATGTTAATTAGACTTATCTCTTTTATTTCAGGTTGATTTTGGCACTTAATTGATGAAATTAATATTTATTTATTTTAAGAAATGACAAGTGGAGATTGGGTCAAAGTCACGAATTTTGCAAAAGAAAAATGACATATTGATGCAATGGATGCCTAAAGCTAGATTTACTATAGGGGTTTCAGTTCAATTAAGAGACCTATTCCTAGCTCTATTTTGTAGGGATTTAGTTTTACTTAAAAGATAATCTCCACAATATTGAAGGAAGTTAGTTTTTAGGGTAAGAAAGAATAGGGAAAAAAATGTCACACACCTTCTCCATAATTCTTTTTTGTCTTATGTTTTCTCTTCATTTTTCATCTTTTCATCTATTTTTTAGTGTTGAAACAATAGCCATGTGTTTATAATTCGAATATTCTGATTGAATGGGATTCAAAAGTTTAGTTGTAATATTGTGAGGTTTTATTCTGAACTTAAAATTTTGTTTCAATTCAAATATTTCTTATTTTGTGTTCTTTTATTTCAAGATTAATTAGTATTTATTAATCTAATAAATTAATTTAATGTTGATTATTCTATAGCTGTCTATAAATTCATACGTAGTTCTCATAAATTATTGGTATAAGTAACAAATAGGTTATTTATAAATTTTCACATTTAACTTACGAGCAACAAGAAAACTAAATTATATATTCTAAATTATTTAATTTAGGGTTTAGCCTTTTTCATTAAGCTTAAAGCCATCATTTAATTGAAACGAAATGTTATCATACCCAGTCAATTAATGATACGTTTTAGTTTGAATGCTCAGTTTGAACCAATTAATTTAAGAAAACTAAGACATATTATAAATATCCTAATACGTTTCAAACTATCTGCTTGAATTCTAAAAATTATTTTTTAAAACCAATGATCAAAGTTACAGTTAGAAGATATCATTCCCTTGAATTAATGTTAAGTAAAATTGAATTTCTCACTTTAATTTTTAATTGAATTATTTTGATTCCTTGTTGAATTTATTTAATTAGTAAGTTAATCATTAACCCTTATTTTATTTTATCAATTGAAATATAAATGTTAGTTTTTAGTTCTCTTGAGATTTGATTTGGTTCTATAACTATTGTCATAGTTTATGAATCAGTACTTCTCCAACTGTTCAAAATTATGTCACTATTAATGGAGAATTATTTTAGTTTTTTGTTTTATTTATGCTATTTTACAATTTAGTACTAATCTCTTGTCATAACTCGTTCCTCTCAGATAGGTGAAATGCAATATAACCCAAAAATTAACAAGATAGTATGTTGTTTAAAGAAAAAAACTATGCAAGGCAAAGTTCATTCACCTCCAAAAATGAAAGTTGAGATAGTCTTAATGATTGGTGGAGATTTTAATTCTCAAGAAGTTGAAGAAAAGATGAGAAAACCTAACATTAAAACGTTGAAAGAGTTAGCGCCACCAAATTTGAATCAACAATCCTTATGTATAATATTTCCAGATGTTAAGGTGGATTTCAAATTAAAATCTGGTTTGATTCACTTACTTCCATCTTTCATGGTGTTGCAAGTGAAGATCCATATAAACACTTAAAATAATTCCATGTTGTTTAATATGGAATGAAGCCACAAAGAGTAATAGAAGAACAAATTAATTTCAAATGTACATTTCGTTTCAGATGCTCGTAACCTAGGGGAGTTTTTTACTATGTGTTTTATTTTATGTTGATTAATTTAGTAGAATGTAAGTATCTTATACATACATTTGGGACAATGTATGATTTAGGTGTGAGAGAGTGAGAATATATATCATTATGAACTTTTGCAATTTATGCTTGGACTTATGAATACTATTATTCATATATTGATTATTCCACATGACAACCGAAAGTTTTTTATTTTTATTTAGAAATAGTCCTTAGGTTAAGTTACACTTGTTTGATTTTTTAATTCATGAGAGAGACAAGCATGATTAGTGTTTTTCACTAAATTACTTAAGTATCTCATTGGTTTTATTGAATGAAAAGGTGCAAGACTTGATGCATTTTGACAATTACGTGAGTTTTTAAGCTTAAAAGCAATTCATCACATTTGTGCTCATATAATTTTCTTTGTGATGTGTGTTATCATACATGGCTTGTTTATCTTAGAACTTGCTTTTAAATACAGTTTGAGACCACATTTTTTGTGAATTTATATATGGAGATGATAGGGGCATTTAGGTATAAATATTTTTTTACCTAGAAAAACATACCTTAATTCTTGTTCCTAGATAACCAATTTAAGCCTTAACCTTTCTTTTCTTACATATTAACCTTATTACAAGCCACTTTTACTCTTCCTTTTGTTGATTTTCTTAATAATTTTGAGCCCTTAAATTGAAGGAATTGTATAAAGCTTAATTATATAAGATTTTTAAGCCCTTAAATTGAAGGAATTGTATAAAGCTTATTTGCATAAGATTTTGACTGTTTCCATGAAAAATAAATTAGTTTATTCAAGTTGTATTTTTTATTTTATAATTTTTATAGAATGGGGGAGAAGTATAATAGAAAAATAAAGAAAAATAAATCTCCTCTTAATGTTCTTGTTAAAAAAATAAAAAATATATTAAAAATGAGGTGATTGAAAGGACACTATTGAATCAAGTGAATTTTGGGATTGATTTGAGTTAAAACATGGGTGGATAAGTTTGTATGACTTTCTTCAATTTGTTTAACCTAGAAACTTATTTTTGCCATACCTTTACCTAAGTCATGTTACAACCCTTGTCAAGTCCCTTTGATTTATGCATTAAATTTATTTTTATTAGTGGCAGAGATATAGTTTATGAGCAAGCTTATAGAAATAGCTTGTTATGCTTTGATTTAGGAGCTTAATAAACCTTAAACATTTTGAGTCTATAGACTAAAATACAAAATAGGGTATTAAGTCTTGCTTCTTTTGATTTTGATGGAATTGATGAGATGCTATGTTTTTATTCTAAAAATTTCTCCTATCAGTGCTTATTCACTCAATTGTTATTTTATCTTAATATGTGTTCACTTTTAGGATATTTTTGGATAACGTGAAAAAAGATGAGAGGATTTTATGCAAATGATTAATGTATTGGATTGATGTAAGCTTGAGGAAAAGTATAAGTTCGATGTGGCGGAATTTGATAAGATATGATTTGATTATGTTAATTAGACTTATCTTTTTTGTTTTTAGTATATTTTAGTCTTTAAATGGGGAAATTAATATTTATTTTTTTTAACAGATGACAAGTGAAGATTGGACCAAATTGGAGTACTACTTGTTAAAGCACAAATTTTAGAAAGAAAAAAAAAGACATATTGTTATAGTGGATAAGGTGAGATCATGTTTAAAGCTTGATTCAACAAAAGCTTCAGTTTAATTAGGAGACTTATTCTCAATCCTATTATATAGGGATTTAGACATGGTCTCTAGACATGATCTTACCTTATCCACTATCTTAAAGTTAATATCAGGAACATTAAAAGAAGTTAGTTTTTAGGGTAGGAAAAAAGGAGGAAAAACATCATACATCAGTTTTTAGGGTAGGAAAAAAGAGGGAGGAAAAACATCATACACCTTCTCTAAAATTCTATTTCATTTTTCTTTGTGTTTTCTCTTCATCATTCATCTTTTCATCTATTTTTAGAGTTGAAATAACAGCAATGTGTGACTAAAGTAGAATATTTTGATTCAAGGAGATCAAAAACTCTAGTTGTAACTTTGTGAGGTTTTTCTCTAAACCTATATTTTTATTTCAATCCAATTTTTTCTGTTTTATGTTCTTTTATTTCATGAGTAATCAATATTGATTGATCTGACAAATTAATTTTATATTGATTATTTCATAGCTATCTATAAATTCAGTGATATGTAATTGTTATGAATGATTGGTATAAGTAGCAAATAGATTATTTATGAATTTTCATATTTAACTTTTGTGAAACAAGAAAACTAAATTAAATAGTTGTAAATATCTCAATTATTTAATTTAGGATTTATTCTTTTTTATTAAACTTATCGCCATTATTTAATTGATATATAATATTATCATGCCTAATCAATTAGTGGTACGTTTTAGTTTGAATGCTTGATTTGAACCAGATAATTTAGAAAAAATTAAGATTTAATATGGCTATCCTAATAGGTTTTAGACTGATTACTTGAATTATGAAAATTATTTTTTTATACCAATGATCAAAGGTACAATTGGATGATATCCCTTGAATTAGAGTTAATTGAAATTTTCACTTTAACACTTAGTTGATTTATTTTGATTCTTTGTTAAATTTATTTCATTAGTTAATTAACCTAAACCCCCCATTTTGTTTTATCAATTGAAATTAAGAAACTGGTTTTTAGTTCTTTTGACCTAGTTCCATGACTAATACAAGAGTTTAGTGGATCATAATTAATTTTGATGGCTTCAATAACCTGTCAAAGATCAAGTCATATATTAAATCATTTGTTAGGCCCCATTATCATGCAAGGAGAAGTCCTAATCCCCCAAGCATTAAAAAAGAGTATTGTATCAATCATGCCATCTAACAATACCTAAAAATGTATACAAGCCATACATTAATTTTTTGGTGATTATGGACATATCTATAGAAATTTCTTTTTGAAACAAAGCTTGTTAAGTAAATCCAAAATGATATAGGTTGAAAATGTTTGAGAACTAATCTCTAAGGACCCAAGCTTCTGCAGGTACCTAGAATATGTTGATTTAGTTGCCTTATAGGTCAATATAAAGTGGCATTAATGAATACCAACAATTGATATCACCTCCATAGATATCAAATAAGAAACATCAATGGTATCTTCAACAATTGATTTAGATAAAATATCAAGAGCCACCAAAAGAGGAAGATAAGAGGAGAAAGATAAATTCATCTTTGAAATTGATACATGAGAATTATAATGGTTGCTCTCTAATTTTTTAAATACTTTGCATATGCTCTTTGTCCATATGATATAGTTTTTAGAAAGAGGGAGAAAATTATGATATTGAAATTTGAACATTTTATAATGCATGAATGAAGGAAGAGTATGAATTATATATTACTTTAGCATAATAACAACTTACTCAATGCCATTTATCTTCTCCAATATCACCAATTATTTTGTTATTATGAAAAACAAAAAGATTATTGGACCAAGTGAGGTTCTAATAGTTTTGATAATAAAAATATTTCTACTAATCTTCTTATCCTTAGTGATATTAGGAAGTTATTATGTGAAAATGAAGTTCAATAAAATAATAAAGTGACCAAAAAAACTAATTGAATCAATTAAGAAATCAAAAGATGAGGAAAATGAGTAAAGCGGAGGACATACAAATGTCAAAAAACTAAAAACAAGGAAACATTAAGCACATTAAGATTTGATCAAATCATTGTAGCTCTTTTTTAACCTTATCTTAGTCATTTCAATAAATTAGGGGCTTAATCATTTGCATATAGGATATTAATGCATAAATCCTTTTATAATTAAGATAAAATTTGTTTTTACTTTTAAAGAAAATGTTTTGATCCTTAAACAGACTTTTAAAATTGTTTTAAATCAAGTTTTTGTCAAAGGAATGAGTTTTAATCTTTGAAAGAACTTGAGAAGCTTTGAAATTTTTGTTTCAAGAAATTTGATCTACTAATATGGTGATTTGAATTACTAATATTAAGGTTTTAGATTTACTAGTTTTTTTTTTTTTGGTCATAAAGATTTACTAGTTGACTAATGTAACAGTGTGATTAATTGGTGTCTTTAAAGGTATTTGCCTTGAGTTCATAACCATATTAGTTCGATCAACATACCAAAATGATTCACTAATATGCAGAATAATAAACCAATGTTACTATTACTAGCTATTATAATGACTATTTTTGTTTCTATCAACTATTTTAGATTTTTTAATATAAATAGATCACATACAAGTTATAGAAAAAAAATTGGGCATATTAAATAGTTATTAAGAATCTTAATAGGCTTAAGAATACATAAGTGTATTATATAACGTATATTAAATCTATGTTCATTAGTGTGATCAAGAGATAATTTTTTAGTTGTATAATTATTACAATTAAGGAAATTACTTGGAGGATATTTTTTTAGGTACCTCAATAAATGACAAAGCTAGAAGGTACTTCATCCACATTTTCCATGAAATAAACATAAGATACTTTATTATCTAATTCTTTGTTTTCAAAACTGCTTGTATCATCCCACAGACTTTATTGTTATGTTATTACTTTGGTCCTTTTTCTCCTTTTCACTCGGTTATGATATTATAATATTGATATTATTAATACCAATATCTTATGGAAATCATCATGATATGAAAAATCAAGTATTTATCAAACGTCATGAGTCAATGAAAGTTGAGATAACATACTTTTATTTTATTGCAAAAAATAAAATGTGCATTGCCTTACTGTTTAAGAAAATGAGCTTATTCTTATTCTCATACAACTCACTCTTCTCTATAATCTCCTTTAAATCAAAATCTTTGGCTATAAGAGAAACTTTTATTCTAATTTTCTAAAGCAAGTAATCGTTTCTATTGAAAAATGAGACAATATTAATATATTGGTCCTCAAAGTTGTGTTATAGTTTTTTTCACTCAAATTTTGTTAGAAATATTATGCAATGAATGAGACCCGCTTTGATACCAATTATTAGCTCTTGAATGACACATAAGAGAGTGTTGAATTACGAGTGTATATTTTTTGGCCTATTTAAAAATTAATAAATTAATCTCCTCTTATAATGAATAATTTTGACAATTCTATAGATGATAATCACAATAATATTAAGGGAGAGTAGGGAAAGAGAGATGAAATCAATTTATGGTAAGTTGATCAAATAAACTTTCCTATGTTTGCTCTCCAAGCTTCGTTTGAGAATCCGCTATTGTCTTTTCAATAGGCAAAAAGAAGTCTTCCTTTGGGTAAAGAGAACCCTTGCGCATCTTCTTTCCTAACGATGAAGAGGAATCATTTACACATTTTTCTTTGTCAAGGATGAAGAAGAACCCTAACAATTCAATTGATATCTCAATATAAGATTTTATTTCTTGATCATAGAATATACTAAGGATAGTATCATGCTCATGCTCATACACATATGAATATAATGAAACTCTCAAAATCTTCTCATATAGTATCAAAGATCCTTCCCACACCTCATATTTTGTCCGTTTATATTTAAAATAAACTCAAATAGTCATTAGACATACAAAACAACTAGTTTATAGGCAAGATCAGTTAGTCGAACATCCTTTGACTCACCAAGATCCTTGTCAAGAATAATGCACCTATTATGTGTAGAATTATTCTAACCATCAGCCATGTGTAGGTTCCAGAACTATTATATAAGAAACCAATGATTCGCACAATTGTAGGGTCAAACCAGCTCTAGCAATTGAAGATCCTAAAAAGTTCGCGCAACTCAATCCCATTCAATTATTTGCACTGGATCATTTATTTGTACTCATTTTTGCTTATATTCACTTGTATCAACGCCAACCAACCCGCAGCGTGTATCACAAAAAGCAGTGATGACTTGTACCAACACCAACTAACCCGCAGCGTGCATCACAAAAAGCACCGATGTACGATATTGACATCTAAAAGCCTTCACGGCCGCCTACAGCATTCTGAAGACTTAAGTGCATCATAGAATTCTAACAAGATCGTACCAGACCGCAACATTCATCTTGAATTCCACACAGCAGGCAAACAGAGTTTCTTCACTAGTCTAATCGTGAATTATAATGGATTTTTCTTGACAGCACAATCTGATCAACGCTGCATAATTATAATCAAATACAAAACGGTCAATCTAGTTTGTGGTAATCAAACAAGAGACTGACTTTTCCGTACCAATACCTGAGTTTATAAAAAATGTAAACGGTCACAAGTTCCAATAATTTCCGAGTCCCCTTTTTCAAAAATAAATCGAGTTCAAGCACACTAGTAGAAGTTTAATACACTCCCCGTCGACAGGAGCTCCTGCAGTCCATCATCGTTTTTGGCTCCAATCACTAGACAGATTCTTCTGAATAATGCCATTCTCATTCAAATATTCCACGAACTCATCTATAAGATAGGGCCAAGCACCTTCAGCATCATAATTAGATAATGCTGGATCCACTGTCTGCAAGGAAAAAAAACCAAAGCCACTTTTAGATATCCACTAATCAATTGATTTAAGTTGATACTATATGTTTGAAACTATTTGATCTGCCTCACTAGTTCTTGTCTTTAAACCCCAAACTACCTTCTAGCTCCCATACTCACTATTAAAAGCTATTCCAACTTCTACTACAGTAGTTTTTAACTCCTAAACGGAGTACATGAAAGAATTTTGAAATATACAGCTGAACCCCTCATACTCTGCTTTTTGTTTTTTTTCAAGAAACTAAACTTTATAACATCTTTCCCTTTGGGAAATTAACAGTAGTAAGAATGCCTTATGTGAGCCAGCTCTATTGTTGCTCAATTGGTACCAAGTTGAATCCTTGTTCATAAAACTACCAGCTGCACATAGCCAATATTTCCGCACTATTTCCAGCGCTTGTGGATATTTATCAATCAATTATCATGACATCTTAATTGGCGACCATAAGGCTAAACTCCTAAAAATATCAAACCAATCTAGGGTTAATAGTTTTTGTATTTTGAGTTCTGTGAAGTCATTCACTGTCAAAAATATAATCCTGTTTCTGAAATGCTATTTTTCAGTGTTGTTATTCTGATCATAATAAATCATCCTGCACCTTAGCTTCGCATGGTACAGAGTAATAATGTACAGGAAGACAGGCAGTAACCTCAATGGTACAGAAATCAACAATTAAAATAAAGCAGAATAAGCAAAAGCTTTATTTTGATGTTGCCTCTTACCCTTGCAAATTCCAACAGCTGAGACCAAGTGTCCCTGGAAATGGCTTTATTATGTCGAGCCTAAAAAAATTTTGGCGACATTGTCAAATGAAATATAACTTGTAAAACAAGCACAGACCAAAAAATTCAATTCCAATAAACAAAGCCGAATTTTACGAATCCAAAGATCATTTATGTACCAACTCTAATCTGATTAAACTTAGTTGACAGGATAGTCTATAAAATAAACAGTACAAATAACTTCTCCAGAAATGTGAAATCATATTGTAGTACAAAACTGAAAATATTCTCACAGAAAGAGACCTGATCATACTCGTGTAGTTGTGACAATCCAGGGCTTCATCATATCCAACATATTTTAATGTAATGCAAAACTTATACTGGTGTAAAGAAATCACCAGAAGAGGGGCCAACAATTGTACTCAAATGAAACAAAGGCAGCATTCTAACCCTCAAACCCACATGCATTGGAACAAATTTGTAAAAAAGAACTTTGATAAGGGCATAAATCCAAACGCCAGGTAGTCCAGTTAGGAGCGTGATTTTCCAAAACAAACAACCTCATATATGTCCTCCCAGAAGTGGCCAACAAATCCTCTCCAGATTCTTGCACCTCAACAAAAAGGATACGAGGAATTCTCCGAGAAACACAGAGGCATTACCTAATTTTGAACAGCTGAGTAAAACTCATATTTCTATTAGTTAACAATTTGAACATCCCTTTCTTAGAGTTTCTTAGCCAAGTAAGGCCATGTGTTATTTATAGTACAAGGTATCTTAAGCCCTTGCCTGGAAGACCTGGCTTGGCAACTAACAACAGAAATTAAATAGACAACTAAGCAAAGGGATATTTTTTTACTGAAACTTATAAATGTACTAAGTGTGAGTATGATTCAAATAAAGGAAAAATGAAGTACTTATATATTACCACAGTCCACGGTAACATAGAAAAAATTACAACAAAATTATATATCAATTACCATAGTGTCCACAGTTCAAACCCCAACCATACAAAAGCTTCCCAATGATTTATCAAAATTGGACAGAGATGCAACATTTGATAGTAGAACTATCTTTTATTGACTCTTTGAGCCCCATGTCCACACAACACAACCATTGTCGACAGCAGCATGCAAACTGCTCATAACCCATTTTACACAAATCTCACTTATACAAGATACTCCAAAATAAGATTGTAATATACCTGTAAGAACTGGCACCAATGATCAACCAATGGCCACTGCTTTTCCGCAAATAGCAATTGCCACATGCCAATTGCTGTATCCAATGCCAAAGATTTTTGACCCTGAATCAATGAAGATATATCAGAGTTATACTATATTGATTATGGCTCAATGAACTAACAAATTATATAAAATATTGATGCATCGATGCCTTGCACCTGAAGTTCTACTAGGTGAAGCAGACAAGTACATAGCATAGTAAGTAAGACAGAATAAGCACTCAAGCACACAGGTGAGTTGGAAAGGACAAGAAAAAATATTTTAATGTAGTTTGGATGAAGCACCTACACCCAAGTGCCACTATAATATGAGGAAGAGAACTAGAACCCTTCGTGTAGTAGCACTTAGGTTATTCCCTATACAAATGACAACCGGGAAAAACCCAATTTGCCCCCTCAAATAGGTTGCCCCCTACCGTTACTAATTTTGACACCTCACCCCTCCTTAAAACCCACGCATTTGCCAGGAGCTTTAGCGAATAGTAAATATAAGTAACAGTTCAGCTAAGACAACTATTTATTTATTTTAAAAGAAAAACTTGAGAAGAGATGCATATTGTCTGAAAGAATAAACAAAGTAGGTAGGTTAAAAAAAAAGTCCAAAGGTTACACTTTGTTAATACAAAAATCATTATTATCAAAGATCTAAAATTTCAATAAAAGCATCCAGCAGATACAACAGTTATTTTAAGTGCCACTCATGTCTCCAGTGCGTGATACAATGAAACGTTTTTCAGCGTTTTCCTATAGAGAACTGGATGAATTGCCAGCAGACAGAAGGAGAAAATTTAATGTACATTGAATCAAAATGATGCCCCCCAATAAAAACCAAAAGACTAGGTATCAAGGTAATATTATGTATCAAATGTGGGGTAAAATCTTAGAAACAATAAGGTTTAGTTTCTTTCTATAAAAACCCCATGTTCTAAGTTCCCAAGGTCATCCACCTCACCATGCAATCCTTCACAACAAGACTGGCTGGATGTAACCAACCTAAGGCATGGCAACCCTCCTAGGAACCTCCACCGAATTGATTAAGTGATGGGATTTCTCCCATCACCAATAAACATTAAGGATGGTAATGAACGACCACAATGGGCTGCTACTAAAACAACGTCTTGTTGGCCTGGCTCAGGTCAATGCAGGCCTTTCAAGCTGGGCCAAGCTATTCCCAAACTCAAGTCCCATCAACTTGAGCCTGATCTGTTGATTTCGGACAAAGTCGGGCCATAACAGTCAATCCTAATAAACAGACTAGGGATTTGAAAATTTCACGCCCTGTAAGAACATTTTACTATATTTCTTCTTGACAACTTCCTCGTAAAACGATCGATAGGTGTAATAAACAACTTCATTCGACCATTCTAGGTTTGAATGAGTATGCTCAATCAAAAGTTAATTGAGAAAATTATGTTAAACATTTGCAAGAATTGTAACAGAACTTCAAACAAGAAGCTAAAGCTAGCAATGATTTTCCTCAAGTAATATGAGCTTACTCTTAAAAGCTCGACAAGAAAGTAACTAGAGTATAAAAAACATTTCCATAAGCAAGAAAGAGAACCAACAAACTCTAACAAATACATCTCTTCCCATCAAAGAAATGCTCACTTAACATAATTGGCTATAGAGTAGACAGAATTCGTATCCCTCACAAGTCTTCCCATTTTACTCCATGCAAACTAAACAAACAAATAACAAGAAGGAACAACCAAAACTAGTTAACAATTGAAGACGCACAATAGCCAGATGCACCCGTTTTTACTCCAGAGACAGAATTCATAACACAAACAAAAGAAGACCTGACGAATTACCATAAACAACTGATAATGCAAGAAATAGAGAATTTGTCTTAGGAAGTTTCTAAAATTGCTTAGCTGACAAACTTCAGAAGCAAGCTTTCCATTAAGAAACAAGAAAATGATATGACTCACCCTCATATATCATTCAAAGGTATCTTTAACTGCATGAATAGACAAGCAGGTTATCACCATGGAAAAGTGCAACGATTTTAAGTTTATTAGGGTAACAATTGTTACCTTTTCTTTGGCCCAGCCGAAAGCAAAGTTGTAGATATCACGAAACTTTTCTGAACAATCAAAGAAGCCAAGTATCTTTTCAATAATAAGGGGCAATATCTAATTATAAAAATCAACAAATTTCAGAAGACATTTGAGTAAAAAAACTTAGAAGCTATTTAGATACTTAGACCACCACCATCCTTTTCATTCTTCAAGTACCCATTATAGCAACACAATTGATCATGCAAATTTGCAGAGAGCCTTTTCAGTTAACAATTCACGCATCCATAACATATTTTTTCCATAATGTTTTAAGGTTGTGTAAAAGAATAGTTACAAAAAAGTTGCTGAGGAGCAAACTAGAAATCCTATCTGTTGCTAATTTGAAGTTAAAATATTTGCGAAAGTATGCAACGAAAAATAGTTGCTTCATTTCATACTAATAAAAGGCTATGAATTTGTAGAAGAATTCAAAATCATCCATAGATAAAGTTCAAACTTAGGTTTGTTGTTAGAAAGTCACCAGTTAAAATTAAATACATAAAAAGAATCCCAATCAATATCCAAAAATGTTTGAGAATTGAAGGAAGATGCACATACGCTCATCTTTAAGTTCAGAACGCATAAATGGAATCTTTTCACGAAACTTCTCCACAGAATCTATCCTGCCATCAATAACACCACTTAAATTTCATTTCCATTAAAAAAACACTTAGCTTGGTCTATGCCAATCTAGTCTACAACAAAAAATAACTTATATGAAAAAGAACAAACCCTAGTGTTTGTAAGCCTCCAACAAACTCTTGCTTGGAGAATTCGCACATGGTTGAGGCCTTCATATGCCATGAAACAACTAACTGCAATAATAATTAACAAACAAATGTTACTAATACATCCAACAACAGCACTGACAATTTGAAATCAAATTTCATGGATGATGTAGAATATAATATGATGATCAATAACAAACGCCATGCAGACTTAGCAGACATAATTTCTTTTAACTTAAATTCCAAGTCTAAGATAAAAATGCATTACAATATGGATTAGTTATGAAATTAATGCAAAATAATAACAAAGGATTGAACCCATAAGGATTTTGTTATGTTGTCATACCCATTAGGATAAGGATTTGTTATGTTGTCGTATATCCATTAGGATTTGTTTATGTTTTATTTTATTTTAAGTTTCCTAGTTAGGAAGGTTTTGATGTCCAACAAGAAAAGAAATAAGTTAGCTTTAGAAAAGGATTTCAATCAATCCTTTTCACACCAGAATTAGGACTCTTATGTACCACATTAGGGATATAAAAGGGAGGGTTAATAGATATTTTAGAGACCTTGAAAAACATTATTTTAGTAAAGCTTCTGCAGGAAATTTTCCTGAGAGAATGTCTTCCTGTTGTTGATTAAATCCTAAGTTTTATGCTTGGATTTGGTTCCGAGATTAACCTAAAATCTCTACCTAACTACTTCCGT
>JANSVB020000037.1:486462-497915 GCA_025504935.2 Erythroxylum haughtii
AACAAAGCTGAAAACATCTTTCAGTAGAAGGAAGAAAAGTTGATAGCCTAAAGAGGCTAGGTCAGAAAAGAATACTTATTGTAAGAGACCTGAAGAGGCTCAGTGAAAAGAATACTTGTATCCTTGAGAAGTATAGTGAAATCTTAGAAAGAAATTTGAGGACTGGACGTAGCCCATAATTGGGGTGAACCAGTGTAAAACTATTGTATCGATTCTTACTCTCAACTCTCAACTCTCAACTTTTAATTTCTTTTGTTGATACAAATACTTAGAATCATATTCCAATACTTCATAATACTATTTTTCAATCGTTTGAGAAAGTAAGTTTTTTAAAAAAGAAGTTTGTTTAAAAAGGGGATTGTATTCAAAAAACGGATCCACAATTCAACCCCCCTTCTTGTGCATTTTGTATATCAAATATTAAGTCTATACTAACGTGTGATTCACTTTAAGAATTACATTAATTATTTGTGTTTAAGTGTTTTTATGGGTTAGTACAAGTGTTTGAGCTTAATTATTATATTTTTGAGGTACCTTTATGTGTTTGTTAGTGTTTCAAGGTCAACATCAAAGAACGAAGAAGTTTCGGAGACACTCAAGCCGAAACAACGGGCCACGATTGTGGCGCAATAGGACACAATCATGACAGAAGCACTGGACTTAGCCCACGATCATGGCCCATATGCCACGATTGTGACAAAAGCTCAAAACATGGCCCACGATTGTGGTCTGCAAGCCATGATCATGACAGAAGCCTTGGATGTGGCCCACGATGGTTTTATGCAGGGTCACGATCGTAGTGTACGTTGGGCAAACATGTAGACACTAAAAAATCTCAAGTTTCAAGGGATTTTTAGACCTTTTGGACCTCAAAAAACCCTAAGGCTACTCAGAACACAAAAGATATTTAAAAAATAAGATAAAGAGGCAAGAAGATATTTTTACATCAATAAATTTTAGAGAAAACCTAGAGAGAATTATCTAGAGATAGAGAAAGAGAAGAAGGAAGAGAGATTAGGAGAAGAAGCCAACTCGAAATCAGGAATTTCCCACTGTCCATTCCATTTCATATTTCCTACTATTTTCAGTTTTAGTATTGTATAGAATTGGAATAACAGTTGATGATAGGATTTTTGGATGTTGATGTTGCTTCTAAACTCACCTTCGAAGTTTTATTTTTGACTTAATGAAATCTGATTTCTTATGTGTTATTTGGATTTATTGTGATTTAATTCTGGACGTGCATAATTCGATAATAAACTGAGAGGGTGAATTGAGTGAAAAATAATTAAATTGGGCTAAAGAGAGTTAGGCGATTTAATAGAACAAGAATTAAATCAAATCGGTAATTTATGCAAAGAGAGATCTTGCATAGGTTTCCGATAGTTTGTTAGACAAATTCAAATCTAATTAGGGTTTTGGATAGGTTGTTAATTGAGAAATTTCAACTTCTATAATTTGATTAGGGTTTATAAATTAGGGTTAATAGTTATAACTCGATAGAGAGTAATCAACCCTAAAATCATCTAGAATCAATAATCTAGTAATTTGGTTAGCATTAAAGATAGGTAAAATTCACTCTCTCTCAATTGGTAATTCCTTAGGTTGATTCTTGAGTGTGTGTTGTAACTACTAAATTGTTAATATTTTCATGATTGATTCTTGAATTGATTTGCTTAATTAAATTGAATTATCATTTTAGTTCCATTACATTTGAATTTTATGAATTATTCTAGCCTTAGATTTTAAGATTTGATGATCCCTCCTTGTAGGGTTGATACCTTAGGTACCATGCGAATAAGTCATGCGCTTGTGAATTATCAAGGTTAATTAATTAAAACTTACACACATCAAAACAACCAAGTCAAGGACCTTTCTTCTCATTGTCTCTTATTGGGACCTCTTTTGCTTGTTATAGTACCATCATTATGCTTAAAACGTTTTAAAAAACATGAGAAAGTAGCAGATAAAGTATAAAAATAACTGTTTCCCCACAATTATTTCTTACGCTCATTAAATTGCTAAAATGTGAAAGCGTACTAGAAAAAGTTAAATTAAGTACATGCCAAAATTAAAAACTAATAATCCAATGTAAATAAATAATTAGAAATTTAACTAATAACCTAATTTTAATCCAATGTAATTAATTAATTAATTAATTAGAAAATTAACTAATAACCTAATCAATTACAAAATTGAAATTAAAAGCATTGTAGTTGACAAATAAAACTAATCTATTTATTCGATTACGAAATTAAACCTAAAATTGAAATAAACAAACCTTATCTAACAGTTACCCAAGATTAGCAAAATAATTTTGAATTCATTTAAAAATTAAAATTAAAATTAAAATGAAGTTAAATTAGAAAATAACTTCAATTAACTAGCATGTCTAGTAGGTGTGTAACTATTTGTGAATATGTGTGAATGTTTTTTAAAAGATTCAGAGTGTATACGATAGTATACAGAGACTGTGTGTGTCTCTGTGACCGTGTATAACATGAAAAATAATAGAAAAACATAAAGCTTTTTAGTCAAAGTTATGAAAATTTAACATACATATCCTAAAAGAAAAATTATGTGCAATCTCATTAGGATGCTTTAATCCTAACATTAAAACATGTCAAAAATCAATAAAATCCTATATTAAGGTCAAAATAGAAACAAAATTAACTATAATTTAAAGTAAAACATATCCTAATTCTTGGGTTGCCTCCCAAGCAGTGCTTGTTTAACATTGTTAGCTCAATGTACCATTTATGTTTACCATCATTCTGGGTCTATAATTAGTGGCTCACTTCCACTTTTTTCTCCCCATGGCAGTTTAGTAGCCTGTGAATAAGCCATATGTTATAAGATAATAATAAGGACATAATTTATCAAATTAAAAAATTCAAGCCATTTTATTAATGCCCTTTTTCCATTACAAATGTCAATAAAATAAGGAATGATGGAACTCCTTGCGTCTTCAGTTGACTCTAACAGTTTGTCCTATATGAAGGCGAACTTCTCTTTTTCTTCCTTAATCATTCTCCACTCTTCTACTTCCTCTTTTTCAATATAGACTTCCTTCTCTTCTTCATCCTCTATTTCCTCTGCCTTCTATTCTTCTTTCTCTTTTTGAATTGCAAATCCATTCATGAAATCAAAATTTCTATCCTCTTCACTTTAAGGCATTAATAGGCTCTAATAACATGTTGTATCTGACTCAATGCCTTCAATGAAAGAAAAGCTCTCTTTGAATACACAGTGGCTAACTTCACTATTATCAAGGTCTTCCATTAAAGATTCAGATGAAGCATAATCATTCAATACTTGAACGTAAACATTTCTCCACTCTGAATTATTAGTATGCTGATATGGTGTATTTTGAGGTTAGTTTTACATGAAATATGGTTACCCACAGATAATCTGGTTCCCAACATTCATGATTGTAATGGTTACCCACACAAATTTCATAACACAAATTTAGTACACAAGATGTCATTCCCACAAGGATTGGATTAGTCACCTAGCGATTTCAATGCACTTTTCCTAAGGTAATAAAAGATTGAATAAACAAAAATTAAATTAAATTAAATGGACTATTAAATATAAATAATGGAATCAGTAAAGATAGTAATAAGAGTGAAGTTAATCAGTAATGAAAACTTAAGGTTTACTTTATCCTTGTTTTATCTTTCATTTATCATGTTTATTTAATTATGTTTAATCCTATATATCTAAGGTTTTGATTATCCTCTCTCGAGATCAAACTAATTAAGCCCAACTGAAATAGATAAGAGTTGAATTGCAACCTCTCAATTTACAAAACTACTCCTAGCTACTCAATTTCATTTGAAGAAATCCTAAGGACAATTAACTCACAATTAAGATCTCTCTTCAATTATTTATTAATTCCATATTTGTAGGATTATTAGGATACCAACTCTCATTGCACAACTTAACACATATAACTTTTAATCAATCTCTTGATTTCTTATCAATTATAAGTATATCAAATACCACAAAGCATTAATATATTAGTTTCAACAAGATAAAATTATACAAAACAATTTAAGAATAAACCTTAATATAGATTTAGAAATCCATAATCATGTTTAACACACAACTAACTAAAATTAACATTCAAGACAAGGAAAAGAATAAGAAACTAATGAACAAGCTTGAAAGCCTTGACCTGGAAATTCTGGAAGGTTGGAATTGACTTGATGTATCCACTATTTGATCTTTTTCTTTACAATATGTAGAATATTTTTGCATTTTTTCTCTTGCTTTTCAAGTGTCTCTGATGAATCTCATTGCCTCTCTTTGTATTTAAATGCTTCTAATTTGTCTTTTAATGTAACCTTTTAATTATCCTTTTATGTCAACAACCTAGAAGGATATACATTGTCACTTACACGATCATGTAGTTAACTGAGGACCTCTAAACATACCTTAATTTGTGACTTCACACAATTATAGAGACTTACATGGTCAATATACACAAGCTTGTAACTTCACACATTAGGAATTGTATCTTTAAAGATCCACATGTTGGAACTTATATAGTCACTATACATAGCGGTATAAGTCTATCAGTCCTCCAATTCTTCCATTCCATGCCATGTTTTCACTTGAATACATCTCCTCTTGGCCTAAGAAAGAGATTATTATCTAAAATCACACTTAAAGTGAATTAAGTATCAAAAATAGTATAAAACTCTTAAATAGAAAGCAAAAGGCATTAAATATAGGTACATAAATATAGACAAATAATTGTAAATCACTAACCACATAAACTTCCTTGTAATTTTTTCAATAGTTTTGATAATACTCGCTAGAGCCTATAACTCCATACAGGTAAGAATAGTATCTTTAAAGGCCCACACATGAGACTTACATGATCATTATACAAGGTCATGTAAGTCTAAAAGTGCTCTAATTCTTCCATTCCATACCACTATTTCACCTAAATATATCTTCCCTTCGTCTATGAAGGCAATTATAAACTATTAAATGATAACAAAAATGCATCAAATATAGTTATATAAATATAGACAAATAATTTTCTATCACTAACCACAGAAACTTCCCTATAATTTGTTCAATAGTTTTGATAGTGCTCACTAAAAATATTATGTGTGAATAATCATATAACTTATTTAAGATGGAGTTGATAAGTTGAGCTCTCCAAGACAAGGATAGGCTTTCATTAGACCAATTTCGAAGTCTTCTCTAAAACTTCTCTATTAAAGGGTGAAAGTTAGTGATTGTGAGCCTTTTCGAGGAAATGGGAACACTTAAATATTGAAAAGGAAACTTCAGAGCTTTTAAGCTTATTGTAAAAGACAACCAAGTTTTATTATGAGAGGGACTCATTATTAGATATATTCCACTCTTTTGCTTATTCATTAATAAACATGAGATATTCTTATAGATTTTGAATCTATTCATTAAGGAACTTAAAGAGCTTGAGTCAGCTTTATAAAATAAGATCAGGTTATTGATAAAGGATATAAAAAAAAATAGCCTTTTACACTTAAAGTGAAACCTGAAGTGTTTTTCCTACTAAACAATCCTTTTTAAAAATCTAATTAGAACACCATACGTAAGGTGAACAAATAAGGTGAAATGTGATTACCTTGTAGAAAACCTCTTACTTAGGTAATGAGATAGTTAACACACCATTAACTAAAAACTTGTAAGGAATAGTCAAGATACATTGCCATATCTAATCTAAAAAGATTTGAGGAAATCCAAAGCCTTTAAAGCATTCAATATGAAATTCCAATCTAAGTAATCGAAGGCTTTTCCTTTTGAATGATTCCTATTATACCCTTTAAAGAGTTCTTGAGTGTTCAAAATACTATCTTTATTTTTCACATCTACTGTGAAATCTCCTTGTGAAGCATCTATATGAGTTGTTAACACTTATTAAGTCTTTCCATAATGATTTTAGAAATAGTTTCTTAAATCAAGTAACAATAAGGTATAGACCTAAAGTCCACAAAGTTCTAAGGGGCTTGGATTTTAGGTATGAGATAAATGTAAGTAATGATTAACTCCCATAACATCTTCCTATTTCTAAAAAGATCGAAGAACTACATTAAACACTAACTTATTAGTATGATTCTTGGTTCTAGAAAAGAAATGTCCATTTTGAATATTAGGACCTAAAGCTTTAAAAACATAAAGAGAGTGCATTAGTCTTTCCACTTCAATTTCATCAAAAGGATAGAAAAGTGTGATTTTGTAGCAAACTAGCTTCTAAGTGCTCTAAAGAAGAACAGTCAATTGGGACCATAATATTATTAAAGAAGTGAAAGCTTCGTGAAGAATGTCTTTTCAAAAGGTAAACGTCACAGGTTCACTCTTCAAGGCCACAATTCTATTGGTTAATATCCTTGAAAGGATTGATTTATGAAATAAGGATGTGTTTTTATCTCCATTCTTAAGCCGAAATACTATCGATCTCTGCATCAAGAGGGAGTGGTCATGTTTCAGGGCTTACAAGAACTCTTGTAGAGTTCTTTGTCCTCTCGTTATAGCTCTTAAGAAGTATGATTTAGGTATAAAGCTGATTAAGTCTTAGTGAGTCTCTTTTTCCAAATTGATAAGCTAAAGTGTATTACCCACTATTAATTGGTTGAATTTCTTGTTGCTCGTTGATACTGATAAGCTTTCACATGCAAATAAATAGCTTAAGACATTAGCAATTGATGTTAAGTCCTTTAAGAATAGTCTTTTTAAAGCCCTCTAAGTTCGCTAAGTAATTATTAAATTTAAAATAATATTCCTTCTAAAAAATTCTTGGGAATTGTATAATAATAGGTGTATAGTTAGAGAGCAAGGAATTAAAAAAAGAAGCCTTACTATTTAGGAAATCCTCGATCTACTGGTCATTGATCATTGCCATGTCAAGATTTTTTTTAAAAGAACCAACTACCTTTTTAGTTATTTCTCCAAGTATAGAAGTTACCACTTAATTAATTTGAATATTTGCTACACCCTCTCTAAAGTCTTCAATGTGATTTATAAGATAACAATTACATTCCTCTTTGTAAGGGTGAAGTATAATGTTCAGATCCCCTAAGATGATCCAATACGACTTTATAACGTTAGCTATATCTTTGAATATGGACTAGAGGGCTGCTCTTCAGAAATTGAAATGGAAGTTTGTTTTAAAGTAAGCTTCTTGACCCTACTTCTCCGTGACTAATAAGTCGATAAGCTAATATGAGATTGAGGAATTAAGATCTTAATTCTCTCCTCACTACAAGAAAATTACAAATTACTGATTAAAGATTATGGGGGGCATTTTTGGAGCATCACTTAAAGGGTTAAGTTTAGAGGCTTAAATGGAGGGGCATATGGTTCATTCCTCATTCATTAAAAGACATGGCACTATAAAAGCAAGTGGGCTGTGCAAAACAGAAAAGGAAGAATAGAAGAAAAGAGAAGAGTCGAGAGCCTTCGGATGGGAAAAGAAGAAGGAAGAAAGAGTAAACTAGGTATTGATTTTTCTAAGCCCTTCAAGAGGGATTTTCATGGTGCTCAAGAAGAGAAAAACGTGGAGGATGATGAGAGCTTCCATCCAAGCCAAGAAATTCATTGATGGGTGAAAGATCAAGGTAAAATTGAGATTTTTGATTTGTTAAATTTTGAAGGGGGTTTGGTTCATATGGCTTAAGATTGGTATAGGGTTGTGTTTCCTAAGCTCAATTTTAGTGTTTATGCTGTATGTGATGTTGAATTTGGGTAATTGTGGCTTAGGGAATTTTAACTTGGATGAAGGAAAGAAATAATGAAGAAATTGATGCTTTGGATAAGATTCAAGTATGGATATGAGGTGAGTGACCTAGACGGTACCTCAATTATTATGTGCTTAGAATTCTGTCTTTATAAAACTGTGGTGAATAATGGTGGGACTGTGATCGATTCAGAACTCCAGACCGAAAGTCCGGAGTATTGTTATGATATGATATAGAAGTGTTATGGGAAAGTGAAACTGCGATGGTGCTTCTTTTTCATGTGACAAATTGTGAACCATTTGTCCGTTTATGGTAATTTGGAAATAATTGTGGTCATTGAATACATAAATAAAGTGATAAATCGTGGTATATGAAATTCTTATAGGAATGCATGAACAGAAAATTGATAGTTGTGACCGGAGCAGCCACCGAATAGAGCTTTTTAGCTCAATGATTAATGAGCCCCAAAAAGGGGACAGTTTCAGAGCTTTTTAACTCAATGATTAATGAGCCCAAAAAGGGGACAGTTTCAGAGCTTTTCAGCTCAATGATAAATGAGCCCTAAAAAGGGGACAGTTTCAGAGCCTATAGCTTAACGATAAATGTGCCCTTGTAGGGACAGTATAGGTGCTCGGTCACAACACTGCTTTTGTTTGATTTAGTTGATAGTTGATTGAATGCACTGCAAATTGCCATTTGCTGATGTGAAAACAGTCATGGGATATTTTTATAACTGTGAGACTATGAGAATAGTGATATGCTTTGTGTTGTACGAATTATAATGGTTGTTGACCAGAGTTGCCACCGATCAAAGCTTCTAGCTCAACGTGTGAAGATGAGCTTGGAGCTCATGAGTGATTTAGAGCCTCAGGCTCAACGTGTTAATGAGCCCTATATCCAGGTAGAAACAGTGGCAACCAGGTCATTCACTGAGGTGGGCAGCTTTGGAGCTACAAGGAAGGCTATTCCTTCAGGAAGGCCAAGGGGGTCAAGCATAAGCAGGGGTGTTTTCCATGACAAGGGAGGAAGTTGTAGCCGCACTTGAAGTTGTCATAGGTATGGCTTAGTTACTTAATTCTGAAGTATATGTTTTGATTGATTCGAGCTTCTACAAGCATGATTTTACATAGTGTGAATTTAGTGCCTTTGAATAGTCCTTGACTTGTTAGTACACCTCTAGGGAGGAATGTGGTAATCAGTTAAGTATACAAAAGTTGTGAGCTCTTCATTGATGGTACTAGACTGGTAGCGGACTTACTACGTCTAGACTTAAAAGGGTTAGATGTTATACTTGGAAAGGATGTTATAGAGAAATATCATGCAAAGTTGGATTGTGGCCTTAAGGAGTTGGAATTTGATCTGGGAAATGGTGAGAAGGTGATTTTCAGGAGGGACAGGAAAATACCATCACCAAGAATTATTTCGGCTTTGCTAGTTGATAGGATGATGAAGAAAGGGTGTGAAGCCTTCTTGGCACATGTTGTGGACGCTAATGTGAATGAAGGGAGGTTAGAGGATTTTTCAGTTGTAAGGAAATTTCCTGATGTGTTCCCAGAGGACTTACCTGGTTTGCCACTAGTGAGGGAAATCGAGTTTGTCATTGACTTAATTCTCAGTACCGCACCTATTTCGATACCACCTTATAGAATGGCTTCAGCTGAGCTAAAGGAACTTAAGGAATAATTAGAGGAACTGTTAGAGAAGAGGTATAAAAGACTGAGTTCGTCACCTTAGGGAGCGTCGATTTTGTTTGTTAAGAAGAAGGATAGAACATGGTGGATATGTATTGATTATCGAAGACTCAACAAGGTGAACATTAAAAACAAGTATCCTCTGCCACGAATCAATGATCTGTTTGACCAGCTGCAGGGAGCAAAGGTATTTTCTAAAATTGATCTTAGGTCAGGTAATCATCAGCTCAGAATCAGGGAGTCTAATGTAAACAAAACAACCTTCAGGACACGGTATGGACATTATGAGTTTTTAGTTATGCCTTTTGGATTGACCAATGCTCCAGCTGCTTTTATGAATCTTATAAATTGGGTCTTTAGGGAGTATCTAGATCAGTTTGTCATAGTGTTTATCGATAACATTCTGGTTTATTCTAAGAGTGAAGATGAACATAAATAATATCTTAGAATAGTATTGCAAACACTAAGGGAGAAGGAGCTGTATGCTAAGTTCAGCAAGTGTGAGTTTTGGCTTCACGAGGTGATATTCCTTAGGCATGTGATTTCAAAAGATGGGGTACATGTTGATTCGAGGAAGGTTGAAGCAGCGGTAAAGTGGCATGCACCCAAGATAGTGACAAAGATGAGGAGTTTTCTGGGTCTGGCAGTTATTATAGGAGGTTTGTGGAAGGATTCTCCATAATAGCTACTCCACTAACCCGGTTATTAAGGAAGAATCAGAAGTTTATATAGAGTGATGAATGTCAGAAAAGCTTTGAGGAACTCAAGCACAGATTAACAAATGCCCTAGTTTTGATTTTTCCTACTGGAGATGAGGGTTATACAGCGTACAGTGATGCTTCAAGAAAGGGTTTGGGTTGTGTGTTGATACAGGAAGACAGGGTGATAGCTTATGCTTCGCAGCAATTGAAGCCTTATGAGTTGAATTATCCAACCAATGATTTAGAATTGGTAGCAATGATCTTTCCCTTGAAAATTTGGAGGCATTATCTGTATGGGGTTTAGACGAGGATCTTTATTGACTATAAAAGTCTCAAGTACTTACTGAGCTAGAAAGAGTTGAATTTGAGACAAAGAAGGTGGATTGAGTTACTCAAGGATTATGATTTATTGATTAAGTATCATCCAGAAAAGACAAATGTAGTGGCAGATGCTTTGAGTAGGGAATTATCAATAGCCTATGTTCAAATAGTTTATCTGCCTTTATTGGAAGAGATGGCTAAGCTTAGAATAAGTTTGAAACATGAGGAACTTGAGCGTATTGTTGCTACTTTCAGAGTGAGACCGATACTCAGAGAAAAGATTAAGGAGTTACAAGCCTAAGATATAGAATTTAGCAAGCTCTGAGAAGAAATTCATAATGGTAAGAAGTCTAAAGTGGTAGTGAGGAATGATGGACTCATGGTTGTAGGAAGAAGGCTTTGTATTCTGAATGTTAAGGAGGTGAAGGATGAGATATTGGATGAGCCACACAATGCGCCTTATGCCATGCACCTAAGTAACACTAGGATGTCCAAAGATTTAAGAGAGCATTTCTAGTGGAAAATCATGAAAAGGGATGTGAAAATAAGTGTCTAGTGTGTCAACAAGTCAAGGCTGAACACCAGGCACCTTCAGGCAAGTTAAGGCCATTGTCCATTCTTGAGTGGAAGTGACAAAGAGTAACCATTGATTTTCTGATGGGTTTGCCTAAGACTAGTAGGAAGCCTAATGCCATACGGGTTATTGTTGATCGTTTGACGAAGTCAGCCTACTTTTTGGCAATTAAACAGACTAATTCTTCGCATGTGCTAGCAAAGAAGTACATTGATGAGATAGTAAAATTACATTGGATTCCAGATTATATAGTTACTGACAGGGATCCTCGGTTCACTTCGAGATTCTGGAGAAGCTTACAAGAAGCTCTGGGAACCAAATTGAATTTTAGCACTACTTTTCATCCCCAGACAGATAATCAATCTGAGAGGACGATTCAGACCCTTGAGGAAATGCTCAGGGCATGTGTGATAAATTTCAAAGGAGCTTG
>JANSVB020000037.1:505332-517916 GCA_025504935.2 Erythroxylum haughtii
AGGTATGATTAGGATAATAAAAAGGGATTTAAGGGAAGGAAATTTACTTAAGGTAACATTACAAGACTTGTTTACAAAACACTCAGGTCCTTCCATCATAAAACTAATGGTATTATGTTATGTTACTGCTGCTGCTGCTACTACTATTATTATTATTATTATTATTATTATTATTATTATTATTATTATTATTATTATTATTACTTTTTTATGTTTTTCAATATTTCAATTAGTACCACACAATTTAACAAATATTGGACTTTTCACACATTTCAAGTCTCAACAAATAAATAACATAAATTACCTTCAAGGTTCAAAATAGTAAACAGGTCTTTAAAGAAAAATATGATAAATGTTTATAATTTAGGTTTGATCATTGAAAAAGCTTAAGGCTCAACTTGGTTATTCCTAAAGGTAATTTTTACAAGTATGGTGTTTTTCAAAGAAATAGGCTAAACAAGTTGGTGAATCTAAGTACCTTCAGCATATTAATGCTTTTAATCTAAATGTCACATGCGCTGATGGTTTTCACACCCTCATCGAGAAAAAGGCAAAATTTGAAGAGATTTAGGTCGTTTTTCATTCTCCTAAGCTCGTTTTCATTGCTAACAATATTTAGCAAACATTTAAGCATCAATATGCAAGCAAAAACCGTTAAATAGAACTTTATTCTCTAAAACTCTTATGGAGAAAAACCAAAAATTCTTCATTTTTAACCACTCGATCACTTAACCGCTCTGATATCACTTGCAACACATAATATGAGCCTTCGTTACGTATCCCAGATTGAACGTGAAAGGGAAATAATGAAGAAATGTGAAAAATACTTGACTTCAATTTCATAACTTCAAATGAACTTTCCGAGGCCGAAACGAACGCAAATCTACCGAGATCTTCACGGGAGTTGCTCAATGCAACATGTTAAAGCCTTTATGTAGCTTTTTATATACGTGAACCTTTGAATGGGTTAGAGTATCCGTACGTTCACGATTTGCTACAACAGTTACAAGAGACTTTAACTTTCTATATATAACATCTATATCGGGCCTTCCCATCATGAATTCGATATGGATCTGATCCATGTTAATTGAGGTCCATTTTTTCTGGACTTCAGCCCATTAATCTATATTATTTATTGGGTCATTTTATTATCTTTATCCAGATCAAACTAAGTAACTTAACCGATAAGTTATTAGAAAATTGAAATTACAATTAATTATTATCTGCCAAATAGGAAAATTTCTAACAAAAAAAACTTTATGTATTATATCTATAGGCATGTTTCACTGGATTCTGACTTATTACATCGTTGTAAAAGAGCTAAACTCTACACGCAAAGTGGCGTATACAAAAACTAAAATATTCCTGATGTGAAGGATTCCTTCCATATGTTGATGTATAGCCTATGAATCATTAAAGATATGTTCATAAAAGTCAGCTCAAAATAAAAATATATGGAGAATAAGATGCTTGAAAGGGACACCGTTAATCTAAAGTTTAAACACAGCTATATCATCATCGATTTCCAGCATTCTTCGTGCTTTCAATTTGATTATATATATGTAGATAGAAGATGCAATATGACTAAACCACACAAGACTGTAGACTTCAAACAAATTGTTTGTGACAAAATGGTGGCTACTAGTCCTCGAACGGATTCGTTGGACCATCGGACGGAACTTCTGTCGCCGGCAGCCAATGACGGGGATCTAACCATGGCAAGTGAGTCATCTTGGCAACTGCATCTGGATAAATCCCGGTTAACGGAAAAGAGAGCAGATCCTCATATTAGCTGCGGAAATTTGCTGAACACTATAAGTAAGTTATATACCTGTGTCCATGGCGAAAGCGAAGTTTTTGATTCTTAAATTCTACCATGATTCTAACCATTCAGTTCAGTGGCATGATGGGAGGGTTCAATTCTGAAGAACAGATACCTGCTTTCGATCATGATTTTGAGTCACTGATTAAACTTCTTTGACAGAAAGACAGAAGAGGATTGCGCAGTATTACAAACGACAGGAAAACATCCTCCAAGGGTTCAGTGAAGTAGATTCATTCCTTGAGCTGGGAATTTTACCTGGAAGTTTAACCGAGGTTCTTTGTTCTTACCATTTAATTATATGCTCATAGTCTCATGCCATACCTTGGTTGAAAAGGTCAAGACCAACGCCAGACTGCCCTGTAGATCCTCAAACATGGATTCGTTTAGGTATTTCCTGACTTCTGTTTGCTTTTGAATTGTTTCAGGAGGAAATGAAGCAGCTGGCAAGAAATGAGAAGTTGGCAATACATGTATCAAACGTAGCCAATTTTTTGCTTTTCATAGCAAAAGTGTATGCTTCTGTTGAAAGTAAGTCGATGGCAGTAATAGCATCAACCTTGGACTCTCTGTTGGATCTCTTGTCAGGTTTTATCCTGTGGTTCACAGCTCATGCCATGCGAAAGCCAAATCAGTACCGCTATCCTATTGGCAAGCACAGAATGCAACCTGTGGTAAACCCTTAGTGGGAACAAAATTTATATAAGATAAATATGCTGCTCGTAAATAGTTGAACAACTTGCGTTTCTTTTGTTTATTTAAACTCTGTTTCAGGGAATTGTTGTTTTTGCCTCAATCATGGCAACTCTTGGACTACAAGTGTTGTTTGAATCAGGAAGACAGCTTGTTAACAAGGTATGTATTAGTGAAGATGCCAAGTTTGGATGGTAATTATTTTTCAGTCATCCATTTTTGCTACCTTTTTCTGTTGCAGGTTCAACCAGACAGGGATCCTGGCAAAGAAAAATGGATGATTGGGATTATGGTCTCTGTGACAATGGTAAAATTAGCGCTTACAGTATATTGCCGCAGATTCAAGAATGAGATTGTGAGGGCCTATGCTCAAGATCATTTCTTCGACGTGGTTACTAATTCAATTGGTCTAGGAACTGCTGTATCGGCCATCAAGTTCTACTGGTGGATTGACCCTTTTGGAGCCATACTAGTAAGTTGGAATAGCTAGTAGCAAATATATGCATAACAATAACATGGATTGATAGGGCATGCTTCTTAAATTTCGTTTTTAGCTAATAGCAAATCCTATTGATATGTGAAATTTTCTTTCGATCTCCAACAAAAGAACTTTTCGATCTGATGCAGATAGCCTTGTATACAATGGGCAACTGGGCGAATACAGTGACGGAGAATGTTTGGTCATTGATAGCAAGGACAGCACCGCCGGAATACATAGCAAAGCTCACATATTTGATATGGAACCATCACCAGGAGATTAAGCACATTGAGACTGTGAGGGCTTACAAGTTTGGATATCATTACTTTGTGGAGGTTCACATAGTCTTACCTCAAGACATGGCCATTAGTGAAGCACATAATATTGGAGAGAGACTTGAGGAGAAGATTGAACAACTTCCTGAGGTGGAAAGAGCTTTTGTTCATGTAGATTGTGATGCTAATCATGCGCCAGAGCACAAGCAAAAGAATCCATGATAAACAAGAAGATCACTGCTATATACTACTTTTGAGAGAAGATATTCCGAGTGACTTGTCATCCTAATTGCTAATTGCAACTTTATAACTTGAATCATCATTTAAACTTTTCACACAGTATCAATTTTAATTTTTAACATTATTATCACTTAATAGTTCACCCCTGCTATGGCATTCAAGAGTCTTCCTCTTTTAACTTTGCCACTATAAAAATTTCTGTCCTCTATTACTAAACAAGTGCAGTAAACAATCTCTTTAAGTTTATTAGTAGATTTTTTTGAAACAAGTTTGTTATGATAGGACTAAACTAGGTATGTAAGAAAAAAGTGTAACCCCTTTAAAGAAAGAGTTCTCCCTAACATCTAAAACCAACCACCAAATGTAAATACCTATAAAAAAATTATTTTAAACCTAATGGAGATTTTAATAATATATTTCTAGACGGGGAGTCCTTGAACACGTGAATTAGGCCTCTAAAATTTTCAATATTTTTGTTATTGCATTAGTGAATATGGTAAATTGTATCTAGTCGTAACTTTTTATAAAATTTGAAATTTGGAAAAATTGTTTGATGCTAATAAAATTGTTTGTATTTAATGTTTAGTTATTGATCAAAATAGGTTATTATGATGAAGAGAGACTTGCTAGGTTAATATACATTGAAAACTAATGTTTTAAAAACCACATCGAACATAAAACTTATATAAGAGGATAGGTTTAAGATTTAGAGGTTTAATCAATGTTAAATCATAATAAAACTAGTATAAAGTATACAATAAATCGGTATCAGATCTACTTAAAGGCATACATTCTAAATGGGTATATAAAAGTAGTCTTTTCTTGATCTTTTTCAGCAATTTTTATTTATTAATAACCTTAAAAATCATCTAAAATGCAAAAACTTAGTTTATTAGCAATCTTTCTAACATTTGATTAACAAAGAGTAATAGAAAATAATCATTTTTAGTAGTTAAAGTTAAGCTTCCTAAAATCTATACACATTCCCACCCTTTTTGCACCCTTATTAGCATTAACTCATCATTTTGATTTCTTATCGCTATCACCCCAGTTTTCTTTGGCACAATATGAACTGGGCTTACCTATATAAAATTGAATAGATTATATATGTTGACAGGCTCCTATCCTAAAATGACTGGGTGCTGATCCAACTGAAAAGTTCATGTGGAGCTAAGTCTATTGCCCTTTTTTTTCGATTTTAACTTAATATAAAAAGATATAAGTAGTGGAGTTTCTTTTGTGAATCATTTTATTAAAAATTTCGATAACATGACGACTACATTTTGACATTCCTATAATTTTCAAAATCCCTGTAAAAATTCGAATCATTTCTATAGTCACTTCAAAATCCCCATTACAAATTTTGAGATTCAATTCCATTCACAAGCAATCTTACCAATCACTTCAATAAACTTTTAAAAGCTAAAACATATTCATGCATTGCATTAAAAAACCTTTACATATGTGCCTTCTTTACACAAAATACTTTCCAAAATGTATTTATTGATATGCGTTACTTCCCAAAAGAATTTATAAGTCAAAAATGCCTACACAACAGCACGTGATGAAGTGAACTACTTGAGAGGTAGAGTCCCTACTACTGAAGCTCCTAAGCATGAACCTGGGAGGTTTTATTTTGAACACAAAAAGTAAAGTATGAGCTAAACAAACTCAGTGAGTGTTAACATTTCTATGCAAACCATATTTAACAATTTAAACCTCCCTAAAACAAATTCAATTTAATTTTTATAATACAATACCAATATAAAACATATAATTTTATAATACAATACCAATATAAAACATATATGTTTTCTGAAATCAAATTTCTCAAGTTACTTTTAAAGTAAATTGTGGTGACGTCATTATTGTCTTGAACTTTCTTAAGTGATATAGCTCACCATTAACTTCTTTGCCATATGGTAACTTTAGGCATAAAGTCACAAAGCTGGTTTTGCATTGCTTACCTATGACTGATTAACCACTACTTATGGAGTTGGTTCTACATCGCTTACCTGCACCAGGTTAACCATTAGTCATTGATAGTTATAGAGTTAGTTTTGCATTGCTTGTCTACAATTGGTTAACCACTTGTTACAAAGCTGGTGCTACATCGCTTACCCACACTAGGTTAACTGCTATTTACCGGTATTTATAGAGCTGATTCTATATAGCTTACCTGGATTTGATTAACCATTAGTTTCAGAACTGGTTTTACATTGCTTACCTACACTAGGATAATTGCTATATACCGGTATAATAACGTATGTAAATCCTAATGGTATACCATAGGCTAAAATTTCATTTCCTTTTTATAAACCAATAACATAATATCAATGTAACTTCAAATCATATAAAGTTCAACTTTCAAACTTCAACTCATATACTGTTAAAACGTACACTTATACTAGCAATATTACTTGTAATTTATCATTCACGTAAACTCATAATCATACAATATAAAGTCATATGTCATTAATTCTTTTGCAAAGAATTTATTCATATAAAACAACTAAAAATACACTCACAGTTTTGCAAACTTATCGTCAAGCACACTCACATGTTTTGTGCCTCTCCTTTACCTACACAAATTGCACTTCGCTTAGGCATTTATTTCCAAATTTGGAAATAAGACATTAAAACTATAAATTCAGTTTAACTGAATTTGAGATTAGTATTTAATCGTATAATACGTATGCTAATCGTATTTCTGCTTACTTTCGTAAGCTAACCTATTGTTCTCCATTTCAAAGTCTAACTTCGAAAATTTCTTAAATGTCATTTTTTACCCATTCTAACTTATCAATTTCTTCAAACACTATCTCTCCCAATTAATTTACCATAACAATAATCAAACTTAACAACTCACATTGACTATTACATTTCCTCTTAAGGACAAATTGTCCTCACTACACACACACACATACACATATATATCATTATTTCATTTTCTTTCCAATTTTTCAACAAAATTCACCTAAAATCTATGCAAAGCATCATCCAAACATATCATAAATCATTTCAACTTCATCACTTTCCACATACACTTCATATATGAAATTTTCCAAATAATAACATAAGACTTCATTTAGTAATTCCAATGTCACAAATACACTTAATGACCATCCATAATCACATTCACATAGTCATTACATCATAACCATATTTTTATACAAAAAATTCCCTTAAGGCTAAACTTAACATATTTTACATCAAAATTTTCCAATTCAATTTCAAATCAATTCTTTTTCATTTCTTTACTTCATTAGCATCAAAACCATGCTATGAACATCATGAAACATCAAAATAAAATTTTTGGATCAAATCACACTTGAATCCCTAGCTATGGCTGATCCTCTTATTTTTTATTTCTTGGTTAAAGGGTCGATCCTCTCATTCTTGATTTCTTCGTTTACTTTCTTGTTTTCAACCCCTTAAATGCTTCTAATCTCATTATTCACTTCATGGCAAGTCAAAAATCACCATTTATCTTAAATACGTCCATCCTATAGAAAAACCCACAAATTTAAGAGCTTAAATTTTAAAAACTTACCACTTTCTCCTTTAATCTTTTGGGTAATTTGTGAACACTTAGGCTTGATCAAGATCTCTTCAAATCCAACTCAAAAACCATGAAAAATGGATGCACTCATCTTCCTCTCAAGCTTGGTCATAAATCACCCTTTCTCATCTTTTCTCCTTTTTGTTTTTTTTACACTTACAGCTATGTTAAAAAATGAAGCAACTTTGTCTTACTTTTGCCTTTTTACACTCTTTAATGTTTTACACATGCCCCTTTCCTATTAGTCCACTTTAATGACTCATTAAACCACTAACTTTTATATATATAAAAAGATCAAATTGCCTTTTAATGAGTTTAATCCACCAACTAACCGAATTACCTTCTGAAAATATTTCGTAATTGTCTTATAATTAAATTCACTATTAAATTCTCCAATTACATTCAATACTTATTGATTGGATGCTTTAAATTTTTTTGAGGTTTTCAATCATCAATACCTATTATTTTTCGAAAAGGGCATTTCAATCGTAAACTTTTGGAACTCCCAAAATCCATTCGATCATATTTATTTTCAATATGTTTCAGTATCATTAAACGCTTATTCTAGATATTTTTCAATATTTCGGGGCTGGTCCCCCCAAAAATACTATTCACCCTGATTTACTATTCATCCAAAAATACTATTCACTAAAAATAAAAATTTATATTCAATGAAAGGAAAGGTTCGAGATTTAACACCTGTATTCAAAAGCTTTACAATTTCTTTCGTTACCATCTCTTTTAATGTTTGATTGAGTCTCTTTTTGGGCTCTCTTAATGTCTTAACATTTTTTCTAAAAGAATCCTATCATACGACTCTTTAGAATTATGACTTTTATGTTAGCTAAGGTCTAACCGATTGCAGTATACTCCTTTAGAAGTGCTACTAGCCTTTCTTCTTTCTCTTTAGTTAAACTTTTTAGGTGATCACAAGTGGTGACACCCTCTCACCCAAATAAACATATTTTAAGTGATTAGGTAAGGCTTCCAATTCTTTCCTTGAAGTTTATAAAACGTAAGGCAATATTTCTTTATGAGTTATAGTAATTTCAACATTTAATATTTTTTACTCCATTAGCATCCTTGATAATGATTATAAAGCTTTGTAAATTTCTTTTAACTTGCTCAATCACTTCTAAGTTAGCATTAAACTCTAAATCATTACCAACGCTTTCTTCTTCAAAAATATTTTATATAATTGAATTTACAATATCTATATGATAAACATAGTGAAAATCATTTGGGAACTCCATTGCTTCAAACATAGTAAGCTTCGACATTTTGTCATCAAACTTAACAGAAAGAGTACCTTCATCTACATCAATTTTTATTTTAGCCATCTTCATGAATGACTTTTCCAAAATAATTGAAGCTGAATGTTATACATTATCTCCAATCATTTTAAGATGTAAAAATCTGATGAAAATATCAAACCATTAACCTAAATCAAAACATCCTCTACAACACTAATAAGACACAGATAAGGATGATTAGCTAGCTTAATAAGAGCTATAGCTTCTTACAAAGAATTCAAATTTAAAGCTTGATTAATTGAATATAATATGACATTAATAGATGTACCTAAGTTTATCATGGATTACTCAATTTTCTTATTACTAACGATACAATAAAGTGTAAACACACCTGGATCTTTGCATTTTTCTAGTAATTTTCTATTTATTACAGATGATACATTCTCACCTAAAATAATTCTCTCTTTATCCTTTAATTTCCCTTTATTTGTGCATAGTTCTTTCAAGAATTTTGCATATTTTAATTTTTTTTTGATGGCTTATAGTAAGGGTATATTGATTCAAACTTTCTGAAGGTCTCTCAGATCTCTCTTTCATATTTTTCTTTTTTTTTAATCCAACTTGTAAAGGAAAGGAGGCACACTTGCATTAGATGGTATTGGTAAAGAAAAATCAAAATTGACATTTTTGCATCTTAAGCTAAAGATTCATCTTTATCTTCTCCTTCATGATGCCTTTCTACCTCTATTGGTAAAGAAGAATTAGATTGAACTTCTTTCCCACTTCTCAATGTTATTGTAATTATATTCTTTTTGGGATTCACTTTCGTTTGTGAAGTTAATTTTCTTGATGCTTTTGCTTTCAATTTACTAATAGAAGTGGCTAATTGTATGATTTGATTTCCTAAATTATAAAGACTTTTCCTTGTTTCTAATTAAAATTACCGAGTATTATTAGCAAGGGACTTAACAATTTCATTAAAAGATATATCTAAATTTAACAAACTTCCATAGCTAAAATTCTTATTATCTCTCCATTTGAATAAGGGTCATATTTCCATTGAGGTTGACCAGGAAATTTCCTTATTACATTAGCATTTTGAATTAAATCTATTTATAATATAGGGTATTTGTATGATGCTTATAAGGTGAGTATATTTCATATATTCACGTTAATAAAAATTGACCTACAACCATTTAACAAAGTAGAGTAGTTAAATACAAAATTTTATCCTTAAAGTTAATAGTACTTATCTCATTCACTACTTAATAGCTCCATCTATCATTATCACAAATTTTTTAGAATTTTCAAACATATTTAACTTTCTAGTGGCTTTTGGTGTTTTATTTACCAAAGCTTCACCACTAACCACATTTACCATACCCTTATTCATTAGTAGTAACCCTTTATAAGAGTATTAAATCAAAGACTGCTCAGGAATATAGGTAACTAGCCCATAATTCCTTAAAAGTATACCAATATTCATATAATATGTTATTCCACATATCTCTTTTTTTTTTTTTTGGCAACTCGTGATGCAAGAAAGAATTTCTTCAGGAACAACCTTCTCATTTCATTCCATATTGTCATTGAGCTAAAGGTAAGGTAATACACCAATCTTTTACCTTATCTTTTAATGAGAACTAAAGGGGCCTGAGGTTAGTCTGCTCTTCTGTTACTCCTTGTGGCTTCATTCCAGAGCAAATAGAAAGGAATTCTTTCAAGCATTTATGAATCTTCATATATAAGACCATGAAAGATAGGGAGTAAGTGAAACAAACCATATTTCAACTTAAAGTTTACCTTAACATCTGGAAATCTTAGACATAAGGAATGTTGATTCAAATTGGAAGCAACTAACTCACTTAACGTTATGTTATTAGGATTTTCCATCTTCTCTTAAACTTCTTGAAAAGTAGTCTCTAAGAACTTTTAAATAGTATCTCTAGATGAATGGCTTTTTCCTTGATTAATCATTTTATTTAAATGATGTGTTATCTTCTCATTCTTTGGATTATATTGCAACCTAATTATTAGAGAAGAATAAGTCATACAAGACAAGAGATCAACAATAAAATATAAAATAAAGTAAAGAAATTAAAAAACTAAAATAGTTCCTTGACCACAGTGAAATTTTTTTGGACAGAATGTCAAAGCCCTCAAAATTAATCTCTAATTCACTAAACTATTATTGTAGTTATGGAATGAGGTCAAATCTTAAGAGAAATAAATACTAGTTTCTTAATTTCAATTGACTACACATAATAGAGGTTTATGATTGGTTGATTAATAAACTAAAATTAACAAGAAATTAAAATAAATCAACTGGGTATAAAAATGAGAAATTCAATTTTACAAACTCTGATTCAAGAGAACGAGCTCATCCAATTGTAACTATGATCATTAATCTAAAAAGGATAAATTTTCATAACTTAAGCATTTAGTCTGAAACCTACTAAGATAGCCATAATAAGTCTCTATTTTCCTAAATAAACTTATTCAAACTTAACATTTAAATCAAAATGTACCATTAATTAATTGGGTAAGATAATATTCCTTATTAATTAATTGACAACAATAAGCTTAATGAGAACAAGAAATAAGAAATAGTTAAAATAACAAAATATAGGTTTAAATCAAAATCTCCCAAAGTTACAAATGGATTTTAAATTCCATTTGAATAAGAAAATTTGAATTTAACCATTCATGGTTATCTTTTCCTCACTAAGATAGAATAAAGAAGACAAAAGAACGAAAAAAAGAAAAATAATAGAGAGTAATATATTCTACCCTTTCCAAAACTATATTATATGATTATTCCATACATAATCCTTTAAACAAATCAAAATCCCTATATAATAGGGCTAAAAATAAGTTTCTTAATTGATCTAAACTTCCCAGAGTGAGTCAGACTCCAAGCGTGATCTTGTCTTGTCAGTTTTAGTAGTCTGTTATCTTTGACTCCATTTTGTCAAAATTCATGGCTTTAACAAATGAAGCCCTAACTACATTTTTTAAGCCAACACTATATCAAAGTTGTCTTTTAAGTAAATCAATTGTTAATATAGAAATCACGTATAATAAAAAGAATATACAAGAAGAGGGGATTGAATTGTGTTAAATCGTTTAAGATATTAATATTTAAAAACTTCTTGAATTTCTTTGCAAATTCAGATGATTACAAAACAATTCACTTAAATCGATGAGTAATGCAACAGCAAAAATTATTATCTATTCTTCTAATAACAAGAAAATTAAAGAGATAAGGGTTAGAGAATAAGATGCTACGATTTATAGTGGTCCACCCTTAACCTTGGGCTACGTCCAGTCTCCAGAGTTTATCTGAGATTTCACTATACTCTTCATCGTTACAAGTATTATTTCTACACTTGCAGAGTCTCTTCAGGTCTTTCTCACAAAGTATTCTTTATCTGCTTCCTTAGCCTCTCCAAGCTCTAGCCTTTCTTTCGCTTAGAAAGATATTGTTTGAGCTTCACATTACAGATGTATTTGCTCTCTTGATTTTGTACTTGAGTATAGAGTTTCTCTAAGTAAATTTCGTACAATCAGATTTTCTCTCTTATATTGTATTTTGTAGTTTTTAGTATACGACTATAACTAGTATTTATAGCCTAAATATTCAACTGTCTTCTTGAGAAATATGTTTCTTGAATCTTCTAGAAATCGTTATTAGTTGAATCCTGTAACTAACTCTAACTAACTAACTGACCGACGTTCTAGAATATTTTTCATTTGCATCATCTAGTATTATGCTTCGTTTGGTGTTATGCTTCGTCTGGTGTTGTGCTTCGTCTAGTGTCGCGCTTTCGTCTAGTCTATCTAAGACACTTTGCCGTGTTCATCTTTTACTTAAATATCATCTTGTGTTGACCTTGTATCATCTTGTGTTGACCTTGTATCTTCTTGTATTGACCTTGTATCTTCTTATGTTGACCTTGTATCTTCTTATGTGAACCGTCTTAAGTTGACTATCTTAAATATCTTCTGGGTTTGACTATTTATCATCTTGGGTTGACGATTTTCATTACTTACATTTATCTGCGCACTTAACAAACTCATCAAAATAACTCACACACTTCTATGATTATTATTATTAGATTGTCATCAAAATTAATAGTGAAGTGAAGTCTTCTTGACTTAACAATCTCCCCCTTTTTTATGATTAACAAATAATCATAATATTAGAAGATAAAATAATATTTAGATGAATAAACAAATATTGTTCAGACGAATAACACAA
>JANSVB020000037.1:521495-533831 GCA_025504935.2 Erythroxylum haughtii
GAAAATTGGACCATTCAAGTTTGAAAGTTAGAAACAAACTATTCCAATTACTCTATCAAGGAATGATGATAAAATAGCTAGAAAAATACTTTGAACCCTCTAAAATGCCACAAACTTAACAAGTTTGATAATTTAAAAGACAAGTAAGATCTTAGGTGTTGAATGCCGTAAACTGAACTATTTTGATAAGTTCCATTGTTGACATAACAATTACGAACAAAACTCTAGAAAAAAGCTCAGAAGTTTGATACTTTTCAAATTCATGCATTTTACAATATAGAACAAAGGATAAAATAAAACATTCAGTTTTGATCTAACACAAATTGTAACTGCTCAATTAATGATTGTCCTATAACTTGTAACTCCTTATTCTTATAAAGAAACACTAGCTAAGACTTAACAAAGATAAAAACCCATATTTGTGCACGTCAAATTCACAAAACAAATAACCTAAGCCCAACCTACTAAGTTCAACATAAAACAAAAAGTTCAAAACGTTTTTATTCTTTAAGGGGCTGGAATGATTCAAAAAAATGTGGGTTGGATCATTATCTTCATGATTTTAACATGTTTGAATCATGTTAGTAATTTTAATCCATTCTCTCTTAGATATACTCCTTATACAATTTAGGTGAGCATGTTCCATACAAATGTCATGAAGTAAAAAAGTTAATGATTCTTTCATCCTTTTAACTTTAGATCTTGTCATTGGCTCGAACCCCACGATAGAGATGTAGTATTAACTAATAATATTTGAATTAAATATTGACTTTGTTTTTTAAATTTTAGAATAAGATGCAAGAGTTGTTACAAAGATCATTGTCTAACAGAAATAAACCAAATGTAGATGAAATTTGCAACAACGTCCTTGGTACAAAATCAAGATACGCCAAAGGTCTTGGGTATGGACTTAAGCAATTGTTCATCCTCATCAGGACTAGCATATGTAACAATGCTTCAAGAAGAGAATCGGTGGCTTAAGGTTTTGTTACAATGTAATGAAGAAAAGTTAGAACATAATAAAAAAAAGTTCGACTGCACTGAATGAAAGTTGGCTAAGTTTGAAAAGACGGTCAAACAAATACTTAGCTCGAATTATGTAAGTAGTAGTTACGATGAAAACGAGTCTTAGTTTGTATATTTTTTGTTAACATTGGTAATTAACATTTAATGACATTTTATTTGATCACAACAACCAACTTTATCCACTAATGAAGCCACTCAGCAACAACCTCTATCTACCTCTAATAGTGTTGAGAGATCTTTAGGTCTGTGAATCTTTACCCCCTATAATTACAATTATCCTCAAATATATATTTACATTTTATTGTGTTTTCTTATCATTATTTTTTTGTCAGGTTCCAATACCAACATCAGAAAAGAGGTAGAGGTATCACTAAAGTTTCTGAGTTGCAACGCATGAATGTTGCAATGAGCAGCAACTTGTCTATGCATATTAACATCTTGCAAGTTTGTCCTGTTGACAAGATCCAATCAACAAAATTGTCCAGTGAGTTAAGGGTCATTTTCAGGACTTAATAGCCTTGCCTTTGGCTTGCCAAATAGTTAAAGGAAGATAACTTGCTGTAAGATGCTCTAGACAAAGTTTCGATAATTTTTCAATTTATTTATTTTATGCATTTTTTATGTATTTAAAGACTAGTTTCACTTTTAATTGATGTTCATAGACGAATCTTAATATTGTCGATAACAAGAACCCTGAATTTTCAACATGTGTGAGTTCACTGTTGAAACAAAGGGCCAAGAATCATCATTATCAACTACATAAATACTACAAATTTTTTCTTCAGATAAATAGGCAAGGAGACATGTTTCCGAATGGGTGACTCCAGAAAATTGGAGCCAAATGTGTGATTATTGGGACTCTGACAATGTTAAGGTTTGTCTTTTTTCTCTTCACATTTGCTTCAGTTAATTTTGTTACACAATTTAATGATTATTCCCTTTCTTTATTTAGGAAAAGTGTGAAAAAGTCAAGGTTAATAGAGGAAAAATGAATAACTCCTCACAACCAAGGCTCCAAATCATTTGTTATTGCATGAAATGAATTTATAAGTTCTTTGTTTAGAAGTTATAATTATATCAGTAAATACAATATTATTTATTGTGTTTCAATTCTTTTTATTCATAAAACAGAGTCAGAAGGAACTACATGGAGAAGAGTGTGATACGATCACATTATACAAACTGACACATTACAAGGAAAGTGAAAGCTGGACATTTGAAGAAGCGCAGAATAACTATGTAAGTATAAAATTTTGTTTAATTTTTAACTTTATTTATTTATGTAGCACTAACTAATAATATTTGAATTAATTATTGACTTTGTTTTTTAAATTTTAGAATAAGATGCAAGAGTTGTTACAAGATCATTGTCTAACAGAAATGAGCCAAATGTTGACGAAATTTGTAACAACCTCCTTGGTATAAGATCAGGATACGTCAAAGGAAAGCGTATGGACTTAAGCAATTGTTCATCCTCATCAGGACTAGGAAATGTAACGACACTTTAAGAAGAGAATCGGTGGCTTAAAGTTTAGTTATAATGTAATGAAGAAAAGTTAGAACATATTAAACAAAAGTTAGGTCGTACTGAACGAAAGTTGGCTAAGTTTGAAAAGACGGTCAAACAAATACTTAGCTTGAATTATGTAAGTAGTAGTTACGATGAAAACGAGTCTTAGTTTGTACTTTTTTGTTAACATTTGTAATTAACATTTAATGACATTTTATTTAATTAATCTGACTCTATCAAATAATAGCAACCAACTTCATCCACCAATGAAGCCAGTCAGTAACAACCTCTATCTACCTCTACTAGGGATGGGAGATCTTTAGGTCTGTGAATCTTTACCACCTATAATTACAATTATCCTCAAATATATATTTACATTTTAATGTGTTTTTCTTATCATTATTTTTTTGTCAAGCTCCAATACCAACATCAGAAAAGAGGTAGAAGTATCACTAAAGGTTCTGAGTTGCAACGCATGAATGTTGCAATGAATAGCAAGTTGTTTGTGCATATTGATATCTTGCAAGGTCGTCCTATTGACAAGATCCAATCAACAAAATTATCCAGTGAGTTAGGGGTCATTTTCAGGACTTAATAGCCTTGCCTTTGGCTTGCCAAATAGTTAAAGGAAGATAACTTGCTGCAGGATGCTCTGGACAAAGTTTCAGTAATTTTTCAATTTATTTATTTTTATACATTTTTTATGTATTTAAAGACTAGTTTCACTTTTACTTGTTCATAAATGAAGCTTAATATCGTCGATAACATGAACCCTGAATTTTCAACCTATGTGAGTTCACTGTTGAAACAAAAGGCCAAGGATCATCATTATCAACTACATAAATACTACAAATTTTTTTCTTTAGATAAAGAGGCAAGGAGACATGTTTTCGAACAAGTGACTCCAGAAAATTAGAGCCAATTGTGTGATTATTGGGACTCTGCCAATGTTAATGTTTGTCTTCTTTCTCTTCACTTTTGCTTCAGTTAATTTTGATACACAATTTAATGACTATTACCTTTCTTTATGTAAGAAAAGTGTGAAAAAGTCAAGGTTAATAGAGGAAAAATGAATAACTCCTCACAACCCAGGCTCCAAATCATTTGTTGTTGCATGAAATGAATTTGTAAGTTCTTTGTTTAGAAGTTATAATTATATCAATAAATACATTATTATTTATTGTGTTTCAATTCTTTTTATTCATAAAACAGAGTCAGAATACTACATGGAGAAGAGTGTAATAGGATCACATTATACAAACTGACACATTACAAGGAAAGTGAAAGCTTTACGTCTGAAGAAGCGCAGAATAATTATGTAAGTATAAAATTTTGTTTAATTTTTGAGTTTATTTATTTATGTAGTACTATCTAATAATATTTGAATTAAATATTGACTTTGTTTTTTAAATTTTAGAATAAGATGCAAGAGATGTTACAAAGATCATTGTCTAACAGAAATGAGCCAAATGTAGATGAAATTTACAACAACGTCCTTGGTACAAGATCAGGATACGTCAAAGGTCTTGGGTGTGGACTTAAGCAATTGTTCATCCTCATCAGGATTAGCATATGTAACGACGCTTCAAGAAGAGAATCGGTGGCTTAAGGTTTTTTTACAATGTAATGAAGAAAATTTAGAACATAATAAACAAAAGTTAGACCGTACTGAACGAAATTTGGCTAAGTTTGAAAAGACGATCAAACAAATACTTAGCTCAAATTATGTAAGTAGTAGTTACGATGAAAACAAGTCTTAGTTTGTATTTTTTTTTTGTTAACATTTGTAATTAACATTTAATGACATTTTATTTTATCAATATGATTCTATGCAACAATAGCAACCAACTTCATCCACCAATGAAGACAGTTAGCAACAACCTCTATCTACCTCTACTGGTGTTGAGAGATCTTTAGGTCTGTGAATCTTTACCACCTATAATTACAATTATCCTCAAATATATATTTACATTCTAATGTGTTTTTCTTATCATTATTTTTTCGTCAGGTTCCAATATCAACATCACAAAAGAGGTAGAGGTATCACTAAAGGTTCTAAGTTGCAACGCATATGAATGTTGCAATGAACAACAAGTTTTCTGTGCATATTAACACCTTGCAAGGTCGTCCTATTGACAAGATCCAATTAACAAAATTGTCCAGTAAGTTAGGGGTCATTGTTAGGACTGAATAGCCTTGCCTTTGCTATGGACAAAGTTTTGGTAATTTTTCAATTTATTTATTTTTATGCATTTTTTTATGTATTTAAAGACTAGTTTCACTTTTACTTTTTGTTCATAGATGAAGCTTAATATCGTCGATAACAAGAACCTTGAATTTTCAACCTATGTGAGTTCACGGTTGAAACAAATGGCCAAGGATCATCATTGTCAACCACATAAATACTACAAATTTTTTCTTCAGATAAATAGGCAAGGAGACCTATTTCCGAATGGGTGACTCCAGAAAATTGGAGCCAAATGTGTGATTATTGAGACTCTGCCAATGTTAAAGTTTGTCTTCTTTCTCTTCACATTTGCTTCAGTTAATTTTGTTACACAATTTAATGGCTATTCCCTTTCTTTATCTAGGAAAAGTGTGAAAAAGACAAAGTTAATAGAGGAAAAATGAATAAATCCTCACAACCAAGGCTCCAAATCATTTGTTGTTGCATGAAATGAATTTGTAAGTTCTTTGTTTAGAAGTTATAATTATATCAGTAAATACAATATTATTTATTGTGTTTCAATTCTTTTTATTCATAAAACAGAGTCAAAAGGAACTACATAGAGAAGAGTGTGATAGGATCACATTATACAAACTGTCACATTACAAGGAAAGTGAAAACTGGATGTTTGAAGAAGCGTAGAATAATTATATAAGTATAAAATTTTGTTTATTTATTTATGTAGTACTAAATAATAATATTTGAATTAAATATTGACTTTGTTTTTTAAATTTTAGAATAATATGCAAGAGTTGTTACAAAGATCATTATCTAACAGAAATGAGCCAAATGTAGATGAAATTTGCAACAACGTCTGTGGTACAAGATCAGGGTACGTCAAAGGTCTTGGGTATGGACTTACGCAATTGTTCATCTGCATCAGGACTAGCATATGTAACGATGCTTCAAAAAGAGAATCGATGGCTTAAGGTTTTGTTACAATGTAATGAAGAAAAGTTAGAACGTAATAAACAAAAGCTAGACCGTACTGAACGAAAGTTGGCTAAGTTTGAAAAGATGGTCAAACAAATACTTAGCTTAAATTATGTAAGTAGTAGTTACAATGAAAATGAGTCTTAGTTTGTACATTTTTTTGTTAACATTTGTCATTAACGTTTAATGATATTTTATTTGATCAATCTAACTCTATCCAACAATAGCACCTAACTTCATCCACCAATGATGCTAGTCAGCAACATCCTCTATCTACCTCTACTAGTGTTGAAAGATCTTTAGGTCTGTGAATCTTTATGATGATTGGATGTAACATAACTGTACTCCATATTGTCTCAAATGTAATGTTGGTAACATTTGTATTGTTAATATGCTTAATGTTGATGATTGAATGTTGTTAATGTGATTAATGTTGATGATTGAATGTATGTTAATACAGCTAATAGTGCTCAGTCTACGAGAGGATTTCCCATCTTCTTGGTTTGAACCGAGTGTAGAAAGAATGGAATTGTGCATGAATTACTTATCATCAAATCATTGAAAAGAAATGGATCGAGGAATAGCATATAAAAGTGTAATAAATTATGATGATTGGATGTAACGTAAAAGTGTTCTTTCTTTTGTTTTATTGTAATGTTACTAACATTTATATTTTTTTATAGATATCTAACATAATGGCACCTAGTAGAAACAAAGGGAAGAAGGTATCAAATATGTAAATTGTAGAATGGAGGGATTTGCAACTTCAACCAGATCAATTAGTTGGTGTCATCAATTCAATTCCTAGCCCACGACAACTTTCTACCTCAAACACCAATGAAAGTAGTCATACATAACTTCGTTATGCCTCAAACAACAATGAAGTAACTAAACTTATGCTCAAATATATATTTACATATTCTAATAGTTTATTATCACTATCAATTTGTTACCAGCTTCTAATGTCAATATTAGAAAAAGAGGTAGAGGTAAAACTAGAGATTATGAATTTCAACAAATGAATATTGTAGTGAATTACAAGTTATTAGTACAGAATAATACTCAACATCGTCATCCTATAGATAAGATCCAATCTGCAAAGTTATCAAGTGAGCTGGGGATTATTACAAGAATAGAATTACCTTGTCTAAAATATGTTAAGGACTTAAAGGAATACAACTTTCTTGAAAATGTTTTGGATAAAGTTCCGGTAATTTTTCAAAATATTTAACTATATGTAATACAATGATTTAAACATTAATGACAAATTTACTTATTGTTCATAGTTGGAATTGAATATTATGGATATTAAGACCCAAATGTTTCAAACTATGTTACTTCATTTTTTAAACAAAGGACTAGGGATCGCTATTTCAAGTTGCATAAGTATTATACATATTTTCATTCTAATGCAGAGGCTCAAAGTCATATTCCCGAATGAATTTTTGAAGAAAATCGGAATAGTTTGTGCACTTATTATGCTAACCCGAAAGTTCAGGTTTGTTTTCTTTACCTTAACCTTTTCTTCCATTAATCTTGTTAGATGATTTAAGGACTATGTTATCATTTTTCTTTTTTTAGGATAATTGTGATAACGTAAAAGTCAGTAGAACAAAAATGAAACCTCATAATCAATGGTCAAAATCATTTATAGTTGTCCGAAATGAATATGTAAGATCTTTGTTTGCAAGTTATACTTATATCAATAAACACTACATTATTTACTGTGCTTTGTATTTTTCTTTCATAAAATAGAGTGAGAAGGAACTATATGGACAAGAGTATAATAGGATTACATTATATAAAATTTACTCATTATAAGGAAGTTAAAGGATGGGTGCCAAAAGAAGCAGAAAACAACTATGTAAGTATAAAAGTTTGTTTAATATTTTAGTTCATTTAATAATATAGTAATAAGTAGGAATATTTGGATCGAATATTAGTTTTCTTTTTTTAATTTTAGAATAAGATGCAAGAGTTATTAGAGAAATCTAAGTTTGAGGGGGAATGAGCTTAGTGCAGAAAACATTTGTGATACCATCCTTGGTACATATTCTGGCTTTGTAAAAGGTCTTGGCTATGGCCCTAAGCCAAATGTTTCAACCTCAACATATAAAACAATCATTCACATCTTTAAGAGGAAAACAATAAGCTTAAGAATGCATTACAAGTTGAAGTAATTAAAGGACAAGAAACTAGAACAAAATTAGCAAAACATTATATGTTATTTACTTGGCTTGGATTATGATGGAAATGAAGAGGAAAGCGAAGGGTCTTAATTCTATCTCCTATACTTTTCTCTTTTAATTCCTATATGTATTACAATTTAAATTTAATACTTTTTTCTTCGAATTACAAATTTGATGAAGATGCAAATGATGAATGATTATATTGTGAATGGTAAAGTTATGTGATGTTTGCTTTAATTAGAATCAAATATTTATTATTTCAATACTTATAATATTTTTAGTATATTTTAACCAAGCTTTTTGGATGATTACGTGTTCATTGGCATGAACAACACTAGGTAATTGTTCTAGTTAAGCTATGATATTTTTGTAATATGAGCATTGATAATTTATAAACTGGTTTCTTAATTTATTATTTTGTCTATAAGAATTGTTAAAGTTATCATTAATAGCTATTTTATAGGAAGAATATTGGTATAATTTAATGATATTTATATAATTTTATTTTTATATACAATGCTTGATATTTTGAATTAATAATATGTTTATACGATTTACTTGTATAATAAATTCACAATTAAAAATATAATAATACATTATATACAAAATAGATTGTTTAATAATATGGATTAAAAATGTCACAAATAACATATCGCAACATTACTAAAAACATATTAAATAATATTTGACTACATTGTGTAAAACGTGGCAAATAAATTAAAAAGATTTGGCTATGTTTTAATTAAATATGTACCTAAAAACATTTGATTATGTTTCTAAAAACGTAGCTAATAATGTTTAGCTATGAAAAATGTATCCAAAAACTATTGGCTATGATTTCTGAAAATGTCACTTATGTTTTTAGCAATGGAGATTTGGCAACGTTTTGTGTGACAAAGTAGGAATGTAGCTAAAAATTATAGGTGACATTTTAAAAACATTTAGCTACGTTTTTTTTTCATAATCAAATATCAACTTTGTTGTAGTGCAAATTTGATCTAATCTCTATTTTTCACCTCCTAAAGTAAATCAAACATCAATTTTACCAATTAAGCACCAAAATTAACCCAAAATAAAAGAGATAAGTCTAATTAATATAACCTAGCTAATCACTTCTTATCAATATTTTAAATTATAAATATTTATTAGGTTATGTTTATTGAATTTGGGGGTGTTTCAAGTCGTATTAAGGTTCCTCTTTATTATAAAGGAAGATTGTAAAAGCATTTATCTTTGTGGAGAAAAGAGTGAACAAAAGTTATTTTTCATCTTAAAAAAAGAGTTATACTGAATTTTCAAAAAGAGTAGTTAAGGGTTGTTTGCAAACTACTATATTGTCGCTTATATTTGCTATTAAATCTTATTACTTTATTACTTTATTTTCTTTCTTTATAATTTATATATGAACATTAACACACTAAGTAACGAAATATATTGTTTAAATTTTACCATCCAATTTACCCTCCCTCTTCTTAGTTATTATTAAAGATTAACAAAGACTTCTCTCAAGATTTAAATAAATTTTTATATAATTAATAAAAACACAAAAAAGGTAAAGTTCTTGAAAATAACTCTTTCTAATTTTCAGTTCTCTAGAGAAATTACTTCTCTTATATTTCAATTAAAAAATATCAATGAAATATAAGTGCTATGAATATCACACCTGTACTAATCAAATATTATTTATATGACGATTCAATTTAACTTTTAAACTCAAAACAAACTTATTAAATCGGACTTGATCTAATAATTTATTATAATTATCTTAATTATCAATTGACAGCTTTTGAAATTGTTTTGAAAAAGATTGATTGAATCAAAGTGAGGAGACCGATTAAAAGAGTAGGAGTTGGATTTTTTTTCCTAGCATGCTTCAGTATTTTAGTGATATCTAAATCTGTAGAGCTCCAATCCCAACATAATTAAACTACTGACACCCCAAAATTAATCTAATTATGCTTTTTTATAAAAAAAATTTCGGGGCCAACACATTTCTTGATTTTTTAAAAGCAACTGTTCTTGGAATAAAGAAAGACATAGATTTGCAATAAAGTTTTTATGAAAGACTTAATAAGGGAAGTCTCTTCGTCAGGAAAATTCGGTCGTCTAATTATTTTGACAACAGATGAGCATTTTGTGATTAACACTTTACGTAAATCTGAAGTGAAGGTAAAGATCAATCATCTAGGAACTCTAAGAATCACCATCTTCCCGAAGTTGTTGGTTATGAACTTGAACAGAAGGTGCAAGGATTCTTAATCATCTTTTCTATATATTTTAATATATAACAATCAAAATCTTAAAATTAGAAGCTACAAACTAAAAGATCTGTGGAGCCGCTGGAATTGGGAAGCAACAAACTTGAAGTCATCAGCCATTAAAGTAAAAGCTTCAACTTCCAAAAGGGTCTGCACAGTTCAGGTTGAGATGGGAAGGTTTGATGATGAATGGGCGTCTAATAAGTTTAGTATGAAATTTTTTTAATATTTTTCTTTTGTTTCTAAAATCTACGTGACTTTTAAAATCCACCTAGCCTCTCTCAATAGACTTTTATATATAGAAACGATGCATATATGACACTTTTTAATTTCTGTCTCAAAAAGCTTTAAATTAAACAGGCTCATGAAAATTTAGACCTTCTTCGTTAAGCAAGTTACCTGATTAAATTCTAAACTGATCAAATTAAATGCCTCAATTTGAGATTTTAGCCTTAACTGTAAGATAACATCAAGGGAGTCATACTCGTAAGATGAAGAATATTCAATTACTACTGTTGAGGAGGGTACAGGCAGCTTCCATTGCTTTCAACTGTTTATCACTTTTTTCTCCTTTAATGTCCACTCAGATAGCATTAGTTATATACTAGGGAAAAGAATTCCAGAGTTTAGGAAAATACACAATGAGCTGTCTCGTTCTTGACAACAAAGTATAAATTAAGCCTTTGGATTCATGTTGTTTAATAAAAAGATGCAAGACAACAATGAATTCGGTTCATACTGAAAATTGTCTCTTCAAGATAACTGAGGTGGGTGACCTAGAAATTTGTCTCTTATTGTTTCGTACTTGTAGAAACTTTTAAACTTTGGCCTGATCTAAGGATTGCTCTAAATATATACTTCTTACGATGCATCCGCAAAAGCTTTTAATTTGCTGTAACTAATTCTGAGGATTAACACCTTGAATTCAGACGCTTAAACTTCTTTAACTCTTAGCGGCTACCTTGTCCCCGGCCCAGTGGTGATTCCCACTTTCCATTATCCCAAATGACCAAATAAAATCCATATCTCATGAATGCCACCGTCAAGATAGCTAGCCATCAGGAGCGGAGGTGATTTCTGAGCCTCCTCATGGTTATGGTTGTTTGTATACTTTCCAAGCTAGATTGACCATGAGCCTCCTCATGGTTATGGTTGTTTGTATACTTTCCAAGCTAGATTGACCATTCATATACTAAATACAAGCAGTTCCAAGGCTGGCAGAATTCTAATGCGTGCGATGCATATATATTTCCAGGTTAACACCGAACAATTAATGAAATCTTTATAGTATTTCATTTAAATCATTGGATTTTTAGTCTCATAACATAACCGCAGTTTTATGCCCATACGAAATGGTCCAATCCAACATATAGCCGCCTGCACTTGCAAGCCAGAGATGACATATTGTGCTTTTTATGCTTTTGTTGAAATTCTCTATTGGCTACGTATACAATAGGGTATACGTCAAAGTAAAAACTAAATCGAGTCTTATTTCAAATACTTTGTTTGCATGAAGAATAACTTAAACTCTCAAGAGCGAGACCTGAAGAGTCATTGCATATTTTAATTGAATTTTTTAAATAAAATTCAAAAAACTTAAGATTTAAGATTTTAAACATTTTTAAATTTTCTCCTTAATTATTAAACCACTATTTAAAAGGTAAAAGAAAATAATTTTCTAAGTAATTAAAAGATATAAGTCTTAAGTTATATTAAATTGATAGTTTCAAATGAAGTAATAAATTCAACATTTTTAAAAAAAATCGTTTTTGTTCCCTTTAAAAATTCAAATTTTTATAACCCAACATAAAATCAAATTGAATTTGAGTTAAGTTGACCAAATTATTTTTATTAACATTAAAAAAACTCATTACATTATTTCTTTTTACAAAATTTCTTAATTTAAAATGTTCTTATACTTAAATCAAAAAAATTATATTATTTTTGTTAATATTTTGCGATGTAACTTTAGAAAATTATGAACATGAGGGGGTAATTTCAAATATTGTTGGACCTAAGTGGTTAAAATTAAAATGCAAAATCTTGGTCAAAGGGTTCGGTGAATCCCAAAATACATATTTGGAAACCACTCAAAATGGAATTAAAAAAGAAAGATTATTTATTTGTATTAAAAAATATACGAATACAACAAAACAAAACAAAAAACAAGGGGAGTGAGAATTTGGAAACCAC
>JANSVB020000037.1:559602-571140 GCA_025504935.2 Erythroxylum haughtii
CCAATTTCAAGCCTTGTGCCTCGTCCACTTTATATAGAGGACCTTTACAGTGCCAATTATCATACCAAAAAGATGTGCATTCTCCATTCCTAATCATGTGAAACACCTGACTTTGCATCCATTGTCTGGTCTCTAGATTTTCTTTGAGAGTGCTTGACATATCTTGTCTTGACTATAGGATCTCGATACTTTTGTGCTTAATGAATACATTGTGTATCCATTTCACCTACAAATCCTCCTTTTTGTAGCACAACCACCGTAAATTCCACCCCTACTCACCCTATGATTCATCCTTATAGAATCGATGCCCAATGCCCCTGTTACTTAGGTCTACAAATTTTATCCCAACTGATCTTTGCTTGCTTTTGTCTTGGTTTGATCCACTCCACAAGAATTCCCAAAGCCTCATGTCGAATTCCTTAAGGATACTTTTAGGAAAGGATAAATAGTTAATCCAATAAGTGGTAAGATTGCTTAGTATTGTCTGAATTAGCTATAAATTGCCCTTATAACTAAGGAATCAATTATTCCATAGGTTGATTTTTCCATGAATTAAATCCAATAGAGGTTTACAATCCACAACATTGATTTTTCTTTGAGAAATTGGTACCCTCAAATATTTGAAGGGTAGTTGCCTTTGTGTTAATCCCATCTCAATAGTTGTATCTACTTGAGTTGCAAGATGAACAGAAACAGCTCTTCAAAGGGTTGCATCTTAAACCTAAAATCTCTTGGAATTCCTTCATTGCTTGCAACATTATATCAATTGAGTTTGTCTCAGCCTTGCAAAATAATAAGATATCATCTGCAAAAGCTAGCAAACTAAAAAAAGTGTTAGAATAGTAGAGGAGCTAATACCTCCTTGTCACGTCACACACACCCCACAGCTACATTTTCCAGTTTGATACAGCCAAATTCTGCTTCTTTAGATTATGTAATCTGAAGGTCTTTGAATCACGCATTCATTCACGTTTCTTACATCCTTAGGCACACTAATACCCATGATATATTGCATATCTTCAGAATTCCTATTCAACCTAAAACATTGAAGCTAATATTTTGTAGTTCTCTAAGAAAAGCACAAGTACAGAACAACAGTTTTGTAGCCAAATTTTACTAATTTTAGTACAAGAGTCAAACAGTCTCTGATCCTTCAAAAATCAGTTAAGACCTTTCCCTAATCCTACTGCCCTAGCAATAGTTTAGCAACCAACTCTATCCTTGCACTTTGAACTCCCCAAAATTAAAATATGGACCTCACCTAGCATAGCTATTTTTTGCAATAGCAACTACAAAATGTTATTACCAATGTGAAATACAGTCAAACATAGAAAAAAGGTCCCAGATAAGAAAGATAACTAATAACTTCTACATCAGCGACAAATTCACCTAAAGCAGATAATAAAAAGAAAATGAGTAAAATTTATTTTCAAAAGCTGAATCGAAAGAGAAAACAAGGAAAGTAACAAGACAGTGGCAAATAAAAAAGATTGGCTCAAATCAGGTTGAAGGGGGTGAAAAGCAACCTTTCAAAGCATCACCAGTTTCATTCCCGTAGAAGACACCATTAATGCAGCATCTTCTGAAGACCATTCGATTTTCAGTGAGGGTTCCAGTTTTGTCCGTCAAAATGTACTCAACTTGTCCCAGGTCCTCACTAATTGCTGTGCTGCCACCAAAAATGATAACTTTTTAAAATATTTCAAAAAAAACTTGGTTTCCTTTCAACTTTAACTTCAATGGCATTGATATCAATCACTGAACTTACTTTGCAGCGTGGGATGGAGTACTAGTTTCTAAGTCAAACATCTGAGCATCCCAATCAATAAACTTTGCATACAAGCTCTTAACAAGATCCAACGAAACCTGTAAAATAAGAAAATGATCATTATACATTTGAATAGATGATGTTCCTAAAAATAAGTTAAAAAAACAAAGGACACATTATAAATCAACCGATTATATGATATGAGAACATAGTCAAGCATATTTTAGAAAAATAAATCAGAAAGCATCATAGTTAGATTATTACTTTTGAAACCAATTAATTGTTGGAATTTAGTTAAAATACATAAGCATGAGATTATCTATGTTTTGCATTTCCTATATTCACATAAGACGACTTTCAGAAGATCTGTTTATCTTTCTATAATAGCATACACCCATTTTAGGATAGTGAATCAACAAATTTCATAACTATCAAATGTTGACATAGAATTATTTTCTACACCTAAAACATCAAACTATGAGAACTGTGCTGGGAACATTATGTTCCTCACAAGCAGAACCTGCGGGCTATATTTCTGCTACCAAACCTAATGACATAAGTGAAACAATTGTTTTCCTTAATCATACAAAAGATTTAGTACTCCAAGTTCACAGTTCATTATCCTCTCAGCCTGAACAGCTTCAGGTATCATAAACCTGATTAAAATCATTTCATCGATAACACTTTTTAGCTTCCCTAATGCTTGCAATCTGGATCAAAGGAACTGAAACCTCAGAGTAAATCGATCAGGTTTTCAAATTTTCTACAACTAGAACCTTATTATCCATGCTTGAAACTGATATAAAGATGCCTTACTGGACTACATAAGAGGTAAAACAATTAACTACATTCAAGCATGTATAGAAAGCATTCGCAATCAATCACTATGCTAAAGTGACAAAGTTTCTAAATAACAAAGCAGAAACAAATAATAAAGATGATAAAGAGTTTACCTTAATAGATATAGGTATCATGATTGAGCAGAGAAGCTCAAACCTTAGAGGGATAATCAGTAGTTCGTACCATGGACCTTCACTAGGGTACAACACATACCATTGCTGCAAAGGAGTCAAGTTCAGAAAGATGATGTAAAATTTCAAAAACAACGCAACGATAACAAAATAGAAATGAAGAGTTACACTAAGATTGCAGTTACTATAGACAGCCAAACTACTAAAGGTTTGCCCACCCCATCTCCACCTCTTAACCCATCTCTTCAAGTAGGGGGGCAGAGTGCCTTTTTTCTTTCAACAAAATAAAAAACAAAATGAAAAACCACAAAGGAATGAAATACATAGAGGGAGACACAAGATGCAGAAATTTTGAGTGGAAACAATGTAATAAAAATCCAAGGGTCCAACCATGAAAATAAGTATTACTAATTTTGAAATAAAAGGCAAAGTAAAACTATCAGAGCTGAGTATAGAATGGAGAAATATTTGATCTCATTTGATAGTATGACACATATTTGCCGAAGAAAGTAAGCACAAAAACATATAGAAAACATTGGGCGAATGCACTAATAGTTTCAAAACTAAAAATTCCAATCATCGAATGATTCTTACCAAGTTTCATAGCTATAATTTCACCATATATAAGTCCTCTCCAATCAATACTCCCAAATTTTACTAAAAAAGAATTTTCTATGAACAAAGATCTTCTTCTCATGTAAGGTCAGCATTCTAAATGAATTTTGTCTTTTCCAGTTGCACCCATATAAACCCTACTAATCCTACAATCATTTTGTGCCATCAAGCACGTAAAAGGAAATTAGGAAATTAAGAAAACTTAGACTCCCTGAACATTTTTGTCATAATTGACCAAAAACATGAGAGATTAAATTTGGATGCAGTCATTACATTTGTGAATTTATTTTAAGAAAACACGAAGTGCATTATTGGATATCTCAATCTTCACTTATGGACAAGACATGAAAATTAAAAGACAGAACAAGTGAACTGAAATTAATAACAAACCAAGAAAATCAATTAACTTATACAAGCAGCCAATTTAAGAACCCAGCTTAAAGCAATCTTTACAGCTGATGTCTGTATTCATGAAAGACTTCCAAAGCAATGTTGTAGTCAAAGCAAACTTAAATTTACACATCCACCAGTCACTAATGAGTCCTTTGCACATCTGAATTGCCTCATTTCCGACACAAAAATGTTGACTAGGATCCATATGCTATGAAACAACTATCATTATGTCGACAAGCAATTTACAAATGCTGAGATATAACAAACGGTTCTTCTACTAAACATTCAATTTGATTAAATCATTACTGCAGAAAACTATAATTGAGCAAGTCCAACAAACCTTTCTAGCTTCTGTGTCCTTCCAAATGTTACCAGCTATGCCCAAAACAACAACAACCACTATTTGGAAAACAAATATAGCTCCAGTTAATTTGTCAATCATGGCATCCACAGCTGTGAGTTTAGGTTCAGGTATACCCCTGCTCATACCCAGCTTTGTTTCATTTCCTGAAAAGAAAGCAAGGAAAGAAGCAGATGAGTCAAATGATTAAAGAAAATGATGTACCATAATCACCTAGATAAAAGCTGCATTTTTTTTAACATCAGTGAGAAAAAGTATAGCGATAAAAGACAGAAAAACAGGATAAAGAAAGAAAAAAAAGAAAAGAGAATCCAGTAACATAGCAGAAAATCCAACACCTACTCCAATGGAAAATTCAGAAAGTGGCTCAGCACGAGAGAAGTGGTAATCTGCTACTCATAGGAATTGCAATTTCAGAAATTTTAGTCAACAATGTTTGGCATTCTTGTGCACTCAGTTTCTTTAAAGAGAAAAGGGTCATAATAGTGTAATCATATTTCTCCTAATGATGAATAAGATTGCCAACCGCGCAGAAACCAGATGATCCACTATAAATAAAAGCAACAAAATTGCATGAATGATACATTCGTAAAATTCTACTAGAATGCAGTGAACATAAAGGAGTAGCTCCATAGTCAAGCCTGTCATTCCTAATACAATTTGACTTATTAGACAATAAATTTCACTCAACCAATTAAACAATATGAACAGATAAGTGCCCCTTCTCCCTTAACCAATCCACATAGATTCTGTTGTGGAGAACCTCTTACATTCCTAAGAAACCGTTACCGAACTAAATAAGAAATTATCATTCACATGTTAAAGTTTAATATGAAAATAACGGGAGGATAAGGGAAACTACTTATGAGAAAAAGGTCTGACTGTGAACCGAAAAAAGTATGAACTTGCCTGTGTAGACAGCTACTCCACAAGCCCACTCTGTATTTCTCAAGTAGCATGACTGGAGAATAGTGTTTTTTATTGTCAAAGGGCACATATCATTATCTAGAAAAGGAGGAAATAACCGGAGGTTTGCATCAAATCTTCTAATATCCTTATCTGGATTTGGACATTCAATAACACCCTGAGGTCCAAAATAAACAATATAACAATGTAGGAAAACTCAAGGCAAAAAAGATGAAAACATAACATTAATACATCCTCAAGAAACTTGCCTTTATTTTGTGCAATAATTCAGAGTCTATCCCCATGCAAGCAGAGGGTATTACCCTTGTCTTTAGGTCAGTTTCACCATCTAGAGCAGCTGTCTGCAATGCATGCAAATGTCAAATATTGTTCATAGAACAATACTCCTAAAAGGAAGGGTTAGAGTAATTCGCATAATATAGAATATAAAAGATTCCATTCAAAAGGAAAGTGGAAACACAATGTATCTGACAAAAGAAGGGGTAAATTTCCTAGGCAAAGATATGTCACAAAAAGGGATCCTATCCTAGTATGTGGAAAGAATTGCGACTTAAGACACAACCACAATACTGCTATCGTGGAAAAAGGTGCAGTTCTCATTAGAACATCAAACAGATAATGTTAAAGTCCTATCTCAGAATATCATATGTGTAACACAAAATTAAACACAGATCAAAGTAATGTCACAAAGAAATAGTGGGAAAGCTCAAGGTATACAGAAAAATATAGTATCCTAAAGCTCAAGGTAAACAGAAAAATTTGCGCATTCAAGCATTCCAAATAAGAGCCACTTCCCACTTACAAAACAGACAATCAACCCACACAAGCTCTATCTGACTCTGCTAGAATAGTGATGCGATTCTCACTTCTATTCCTAGGATCTTTGCATGGCAATGGTAATTATTCATCAATGAGCATAAGAAGATCCTTAAGCTCAGTAATGACCACAAAGAACTGTATTATTTTGATGAGTCAACAATGGCCAGAAAGGATACCAGGGCAATAGGGTTCAAGCTGACTAAAAGAACCTTATATTTACCTCCACATAGCAGAGCCCTTGAGGCTCAGACGTACCAAGCAACACAAGATCACATGGCACTTCATCATTCTCACGAAGCCACACCAGGTTACCAACCTGGATGTCTTGTGCTTGAATCTACAGAACGAAAACCACTAACTAATAAGAATAAATGCCCACACGAGGAAAACAATTAAACATCAAAAACAAAGATGAGTTGCCAAAAGCATTAAAATGATACAAACGTTTATACGCACATCATGATCAGAATAACCATTGAGATTTCAGGCATTTATGACGCCATTTCTAGAGTTTGTGCCTTTACTATGATACATGTCAACAACATTCCTCCGAGTTCCTTTTCCACACAAAAAGATAAACTAAAATTTCTAAACTTTGGAAAGAGTTTCAAAACCAAAAAAAGGAAGTGTGGCTGCTCAATCTCACAATATGACTCGCAAAATTATGGTCAAGGGAGAGAAGGCTTTTACTAGTGGACGGTGATAGAGACATATCTACAAACTTAAATAATTGATCAATTTACTGTACCAGTGACTAATCAGAGAAATGATAAGGTTCAACAGGATTGGAACATTACTCTAAAGATTAAAAATGAATAGTCGCTAGAATAAGAACCAATCTAAAGTCACAGAGTTGATTAAAAATTCCAGCTCAATCAACTTAACTTGTTGCTTATTCAGTTACATTTCTCCAGCTAATGGAACAGAGAATGGCATAATTTGGCTTAAGAAAAAAAGGAGCACTATGGATGGTTGCTTACATGTTTTTTAACACTCTGTCTAACAACCCAAACTTCTTTCTCATTCGCCTTTTTGTCAGAGAGATATCTGTTGTAATCATCCCAAGCTTCTTTTGTAGCTGAGACTGCAAATATAAAAATTAAAGGACCCCATGTACTGGCAGGATTTACTGGAGTAATTAGTGGCCAAAGCTGAAGGCAGGCAATCAACAAGAAATACTGGTTCATGAACCGGCTGAAAGTAGAAGGGGAAAAAGTTGTTCCATCAATGACGGATGTCATAAGATAACGTCCAATTATTAAATATTGTGGATATGCACAAAAAAAGAATTACCTGAATTGCTCCCATAAATTCTTTGGAATAAAGTTCACCAAAGTGTATTTTCTATTTGATATGCGATTGTCACAATAAAGATCTTGGGTTGGTGAGTCATCATCATTGATATATACAAATCTCTTCATTGTCGAATAAGAATCGGATGATTCAAAATCAGAAAAGCTCATTCAAGGAAAACAAAAACAAAGAACTCGACTCTTTAAAGGAGCTCTACAAGAGGAAAGAGCTCATTGCTGCAGAACCTGCAAGGTAGAGGTTATGCAAAATGTCAGAAACAAAGAACGAAAAACAAATGAGATAAACCTTAAATTCCAATGTTTTAAAACTGGATGGACCATTGAACATGTGAGAAGAAGGGTCCCAGGTTAGAGGTATATTAAACAATAGAAAATTAAATTAAAGATCTTTATCTAAAACCCTAAAATTGGAAGAATAGGCTCTGACACAATGAAACGCACGGAGCAAGTAGCAGGGCTGTTGGGGACTCATTTTCTCACTCTGAAACTAGCAGCAATCGGCCTTTCACCCAAAAAAAAATTCCAATATAAATACACAAATCGGAGAGCTATTTATTGAATCAACCAAACATAACACTGGACTGAAATTACAGGGAAGGAGAAGAAATAAGAAAGTACACAAATCTTATCGAAATTCAATACCTCACCCCGACCACCAGAAAGGATTGACGATAGCCAAAATGAACGGGGAAGCAAGAGTCGACTCGGAACCGAATTTTGATTCACAAATTATATTAGATTGGCCCCTAAAGAAGACGAGAGGAGGGTTATGTCCACCTTATGGGGAGGAGGACACAATACTTTGCTCCTTTCTCTGGTTAATTTACCAAATTATGCAAAACTAAAAAGAAAGAACGACTAAACAAAATGTTATATTTACCAATAATGTTATCGACTAATAAAAAAAAGTGGTATATGTCATTTAATTATGAAATTTATAAAATTTTGTTGTAACGCATATGAGACTCCGTAAAACCTTTTTATATTTCACGTACTAATTCTTAGAAGAGTATTAATTTTTTCCAATTATGTACTAGTATTTTAGATGCTATACAAATAGAGGCCCTGTATCTTTATAAGCTTTAACTTTTTTATTCTGAATAATCACTTGATTGAATGTTATATTTAGATTTCTAAAGTTTGGAAGTCATAATGATATAATGAGAAAATTCTTGGATCTCTTTCATTAATAGATTCTAAATTATATTTAAATACTGAATTTAAAATGTTAATTTTTCTTTGTATTTATTGTGATTTCTTTGTGGGCATGTGTTTGCATAATAATCTTTTTCTTTACAAAACTAACATTTACATGTTTTCTTATTTTGAGGACAACAATTTTTTCTTTGGTTTGTATTGTCTATAAGCCTTTCTTGGAAAAAAATGTTTTATAAGGTTTAAATGGGAATTTCTTACACTTGTTTGTAGGATATTTTCGTTATTTATATTTGTTATATTTATGTTTTCATTGTCTTTGATAGACAAAAGAGTCACATCCATATTGTTAAGGCACTTCCAAATATTTAGAAGAACATAGTTGAATATCTTTATGTCTTAGTTTTTTATGAAATTTTGCTTCTAAGCATTTTTGTGATAATACTTCTTTTACTATTGAAATAGCGCCACCTAGATTATAAGCTACTAGATTATCATTTTGTTTAATTAAGAATAATTCTTCTACTGTTTTGTTTATCGGATAAGGTAATTTTTGGATAAATATTTGTATATACATTTCTTATTTTGTACGAGCTAATTTATAATAATATTTTTTTAAATTCACAAATGTATTCTTCCAAATAACAGATGCCATATATTTGTATATTATTTAGATGCCATAGGGCATTTTTTTCTTCATTTTCAATTTCCCGTTTTTATGAGGTTATATCTTTTCCAATAAATTCTTTTATAAATTTCGTTAGTAACTACATGAAAAGCCTTTATTGGTTCAATAGCATTAAGAAACTCAATAGTATTTTTTATTCGTATTTCATTATCTAATAAAAAGCTTAATACTATACTAGTTGTTTTATAGATAATAAAATTCCATAAAATACTTATATTTGTTAATCCTTCAAAAGGTTTTTCTAATTGAATGACTAATGCTAGTCTATTACACCATTCAAGTAATAACTTTTCTAGAGATAAGACATAGTCTAAATTGAGGATTCCATCTGGTCCTGATATTATATGTTTTGGTGTTTATTTTGTAGGAAATTTTCGTATCTTATTATCTCTTCTATAATATCCAAAATGATTTAATTCTTCTTGATCTATAGGTTTATAATTCCATTTATACCTAGATTGATTTTCTCTTTTTCTTTTTCCTCCACTTTGACTTGTTTCAGGTTGTTCCACTGATTTTGGTTGTTCCATACACACTTCTTGATCAGATTCATAACCATAAATTACTTCATCTTGATTAGTAATAGGTTTTATAAGATCATATTTTAAAGAATTGTTCTCTTTATCCAATGTTAGTTTATTAGCTAACTGAGTAATTTCTTCCAATTGATTTTTTATATCTTGTTCTATAGTCTCCATGGTTTTTACTAAAGTTATGTTTGATGAGCTAGATGGCTCTCATACCAATTTTGGTTCTATTTTTTATTCCAATATTTTTGTTATTAGCTTTTCTTTTTTGAGTTTTTTGTCTATTGGATATGCTATTTTAAATAATTTTTTTAGCATTTAATTAAAGATTCTAATTTTTATGAATTTCATTAATTTCATTAAGCTTTTGTGATTGAGAATTTTGGCCTTTATCTATTAATGGTTGTGTTATACCTAAATATTCAATATTTTGTTGTGCTAGTTTATTATATTTTCAAATAAAGACAAGGAAGATCATTTAAAAAAGGTAAAAATGTTCTCACTAGATGTCAACATAAAGGACCAACACAAAGGTAAAAAATATAATAACTATAACAAAATCATTAATGGATAAAGGCAAAAATTCTCAAATCACAAAAGTTTAATGAAATTAATGAAATTCATAAAATATTAGAATCTTTAATTAAATGCTGTGGAAAATTATTTAAAATAGATATCCAATTGACGAAAAACTCAAAAAAAATATAAAAGTTAATAACAAAAAATTATTATAGTAGCTTACATACCAAATAGATTGAATACTTCCATCTGCTATTCTTATTTATAAAGGTTTCCTTAATTTTTTCCAATTGTGTAATAGTGTTTTAGATGCTATACAAATAATATCACCTGTATCTATATAAGCATTAACTTTTTTATTCTAAATAATCACTTGAATTAATATTGTATTCGGATTCAGTTGTTGATTATGAAGTTTGGAAGTTCATACGATATAATGAGGAAATTGTTTTTACTGCAAGGACAAATCCTGCTGGGAATTCAGAAAGGGTGTTTAAATTAGTTAAGTAAATAGTGTCTACTAACCCACTTTGAAAAAAGAGGTAAGTAGTGAGTGCATCAGCTTCTGGAAATATAATAATTTTTGATCCATATCGTCCACGGTTTTGGGGATAATAGTGGAATATTTTTTGTTCTTCTTTCTAGTCATTGAGTGCTTGAAAGCAATCATAGAAGAGTTTAGAAGTAATCTTTTTCTATTATGTATTTAGAGACCAAATTTTCCAAATGCATAAATTTTGACATAGTTGATTACAAATAATACAACAATTATTCATAGATGAGTTTTATAATATTCTTGAAATCATTGATAAAGTTGTTTTATTTCTTCTTTTTCTTGATTATATTGTTCTGTATGTTTATTAAGAAATGTTTGGAATTTTTTTAAGGGTGTGTGGAGAGGCATTAACTAATTCTAGATATTTATGATGATTTCTACTCATTTCCTGTGGAAGATCAGCCGTTATAAGTTAGAAAACTTTTTAAATGTACTTTATATAAACATTTGTGGACTATTAATATAATCTATTCACATTGTTGTTTGATTTTTGTTTCTTAATATTGTGTACCTATCATATGGTAGAAAACATCTTATTTTGTTAGTTATGGTGCTAACAACAGGGTATAATTATATTCAATGATGCTTTTGACAATGAACACAATGTTGGTGGTGCCCAAATAAGGGTTGAAGGTGTATACATATGGCCATTTAAACAGCTTCGATTGGTAGCTAACAGGTAAATCTCTGACCTACTATTAATATTAACTGTTGATTTCAAGTTTTTTGTGCATTTTCATTCAACTGTTAAGTACCAGCTTTCTGGTTCATTATGAATCCTTTTGTTGGGTAGAGTAAGAAACATACATACTGATAGAGTTAGAATGCCATTAGTATACAGTAGGTGTAAGAAGAAGCTGGTGAATCCTAGCACAGTTTGTTACAAAAAGGAGACAGGTGTCATCTAATAATTGGGGAAGGATGAG
>JANSVB020000037.1:726930-739999 GCA_025504935.2 Erythroxylum haughtii
TACAGTCATCCAGTAATAATTTACAATCAGTAAATGCAGTAAAACATCAAAACCACAATGGGCTCAGTAAAAATACAGGAATTTTTCCAATCAGTACAACCTATATTCCTAGACTTATAACCCAGGTCGGGAGATCATCCAAACCTAAGTTATGGAGGGAATAAGCAATAGAATTACTTCACAAATAGGCTACAAGGAGTGTAATAATTCCAACCTAGACCACAAGCCTCTTTTTCTAACTCAAGTACATCTTTGGAACATACAGTTAAGTCTCTTGTCACTAATACTCTACAATTTTAGCATGATGTAAAATAATTCCAATAAGAGGCAATATCTCAATTTTAAGATACAAGGTCTAGCATCCAGAGCGGAGAGCCAGATGAGTCAGATGGTAGTGGCTATCAATCATCTAAAATCACAAAGCGAAGGGAAGTTACATCTCGTCTTGAGGTATAGAGAATGTTAATGCAGTGACCTTAAGGAATGGTAAGGAGCTTGAGGATATTAATAAGACCCCACCAAGAATGGCCAATGATCATAAGTTTAAGGGGTTAAGAGAAGAAGGAAATCCTTCATTTAGCTCAAAGGTAAAATTTGAATGTCCTAATATTGTTACAGCTAACCCTCTAGCTTTTCCTAGCAGGTTAGTAAAATTGAACAATAAGGAAAAAGATAAGAAGATATTGGAGACTTTTTTAAGGATAAAAGTAAATATACCTTTGTCAAATCCAATTAAACAAGTGCCTAAGCATGAAAAATCCTTAAGGAATTGTGTACCAATATAAGAAAGCTAATAGGTGATGAGAGGGTCATGATAAGTAATAATGTTTCTACAGATTTTAGAAGAAAATACCTCTGAAATGCAAGGACTTAGATACGTTTACCATTCCTTGTAAGATTGTTAACACTATAATTAAAAGAGCTATGCCAGATTTAGGAGCATAAATCATTGTTATGCCTCACTCTATTTATACTTCCTTAAATTTAGGCCCTTTAAAAGAGACTAGTGTTATCATATAAATAGCTGGATGTACTAATACTTACCCTAATGGAGTAGTTGAGGATGTTTTGGTGCAGGTGAATAATTTAGTGCTCTTGCAAATTTTTATATGGTGGATATGAATAATGAAACCTTATATAATATTGTGCCTATCTTACTAGGGATACCATTTTTTAATACGACCCAAACTAAGATAGATGTTTGAGAGGCTACCTTTACAACGGAATTTGATGGGAAGTAATTCATTTCAATTTTTTTTATGCAATGAAACATCCTTAAGATGATCATTCTGCTTTCTCTATTGATGTGATTGATCCCTTAGTGCAGGGGATGTTTAGGTTAAATTGCAGATATAAAAAAAAAAGTAGTTTTGACGAGCATCTGAAGTTAGAAACCATTAATGATGTTAAGTTAGAAGAGGAGCTAATTGAGATGGCACCTATTTTACAGGAATCCCACAAGGTATGAACTTTCTTTCATATAGTTCCTAAATCTTATTAGAGATTATTACCTTCTGATATACAAGCACCTAATATGGAGTTGAAACCACTACTCGCCCACTTGAAGTATGCATATGTGGGGGATAATTAGACTCTTCCAATTATTATTTCTATAGTTTTAACCTCTAATTAGGAATATAAATTGGTTTATATGTTAAGAGAGCATAAGAAGGCCATTGGATGGACAATTGTAGATATTTACAAAATAAGCACTTTTATATGAATGCATCACATTTTTCTTGAAGAGGATGACAAGTCCACCAAGTAAGCGTAATATAGGTTGAATCCTCCAATGATAGAAGTTATGAAGAAAGAAGTACCGAAGCTTTTTGATACTATAGTGATTTATCTTATCTCTAATAAAAAATGGGTAAGTCCGGTATAGGTGGTTCTAAAGAAATCTAGAATCATAGCGGTGGCTAATTAGAATTGTGAGTTGGTTCTCATCCACGTGTAAACTGGGTGGCAATTATGCATTAATTATAGAAAGTTAAATTTCGCAACTAGTAAAGACCATTTCCCCTTTAATTTATTAATCAAATGTTGGAAAGACTGGCTGGATATGAATATTACTATTTTCTATATGGATTCTCATATTATCTTATAATCCCTATTACAATAGAAGACCAAGGAAAAATAACTTTTACATGCCCATTGGGTATATTTGCTTACCAAAAGATACAATTTGGTTTGTTCAATACACCTATCACTTTCAAAAGATGCATAGTGAGCATTTTCTCTAAGTATGTTGAGAAGATCATAAAGGAATTTATAGATGATTTTAGTTTTATCGTTCTCTTTTAATGATTGCTTAAAGAACCCTGCACTTATTTTGGAAAGCTGTATTGAAACTAAATGTGTACTTAATTGGAAAATTTTTCATTTTATGGTAGATTAAGGTATAGTTCTAGGGCAAGTTATATCTTTTAGGGTATAGAGGTATATAAGTCTAGAATTGATCTCATTTTGCTTTATTTTACCCCTCAAATATGTGGGAAGTTCATTCTTTTCTTGGTTGTACAGTAAATTCATCAAAGATTTGTAATTTTGTACAAGCTATTATAACAAGATGTATCTTTTGAGTTTGATGATAAACGCAATGAGGTTTTTAATAGACTTAAGGAGCTCTTAACATCTCCACTAGTAATTTAGCCTCCAAACTAGAGCATTCCATTTGAGATCATATATAACGCAAGTGATTACACAATAGGGGCAATTCTAAGACAAAGATTGGGTAAAGTTACACATGCCATATACTAAATCTCTAAAACTTTAAGACCAAACCAACTGAATTATTGAACAACTATTAAAGAGCTTTTATCTGTTATGTTTACTTTGGAAAATTTTTGTTCATACTTTTTAGATGCTAAATTTATTGTTTACTCTGATCATACTGCTTTAAAGTATTTGCTTATTAAAAAAGAACAAGAAATGAGGTTAATTAGATTAATTCTCCTTATTCAGGAGTTTGATTTAGAAATAAGAGATAAGAAAGGGGTAGAAAATGTGGTTGTTGATTGCCTCAGTTGCTTGATTAGAAAAGAAGATCATATTGAAGATCATATTCCTTTGAGAGAAATGTTTGCAAATGAATAGTTATTTTCCATAGCTTTGACACCTCCGTGGGATGAAGATATCATGAATTTTTTAGTTACTAATAAACTACCAATATGGTTTTTAAAGGCTTAAATGGATAAATTAGAGAGTGAAGCCATATTATGTAAGGGATGACCCTTATCTTTGGAGGAACTATGTAGACCAAGTCATAAGAAGGTGTGTTCTTGATAATGATACGCATTCTATCTTAACCTTTTGTCATTTGTATGCTTATGGAGGAAACTTAGGGATAAAAATGAATATCTATAAATTTTTAAAGAGTGGCCTTCATTGTTTAAGTGTAACTTTGAGCCATATCTTAATCCAAAATGTTCCTCTAGAAAATCTTAGGAACTAGGTATCCTGTCTCGTACCTAAAAGTTCACATTGCAATTTTTGATGAGTTTTGTGAACTCAATGAGTGAACCATCATTGGTGATCTCACTCAGGTTAAATACATAAATATCACAGAATCAACCATTTTCATAAACATTTTTCATTTCAATAAGTCATAATGAATAACACACATTTCATATACATTCTTTCAAAACATATATAACCCAATCAATCACATTGTCATGGCACATCACTTTATCATCACAATTTCATAAAAGGTTTCATAATGATATATTTCATAATCATAAATATGAAAATGTAGATGCATATGAGACTCCATATTCTTTATTATTTGTTATGACCAAGCGCTTTTCAGATACAAATATAGATATTAGCCTATTGATCTCAGTCAAATATAGAAATCACGGAGCAAAGCTCCTTCTGAGCTTAAAGCTCTTTCAGACTAGCTACTCTGATCACAACATTATCTGAACATGCATTTTATAAAATGCATCAAATAATAGAATATGCCATGACTAGCATTCACTTATGATGCACAGACATAATATTATATTCATCGGACCTCAGTCTGGCATTTGACTTTCGTTGAGTATTCTAAAATCATTCAAAATTTAGTTGCAAACAGATATCATTCAAATTTCATATGCAAATAGAACACTTCCAATAAATTCTAGAATAGCAAACTCCTCAGACCATTAAAGTCCAGAATTCACATGTAAATCATAAATAATTCAATAATTGGAAGTTAAATAGAATGAATCAATCCTAGGAAGATCATCTATATTAACTCGTAGTACACTCCAATTTATGCTATTGTCTTGATGGTCTGGCAATGTCTGAATGGCATCTAACTTAAGTGTCTAAAATCATACAATTTATACATAATTCATATTACAAAGTCGATTAATTAAACATTTATTCATTTGTACACATATATACATATGTCATGTTCAACACATGCCCAATGACTATTCCGGGTATGTTTCCTTTATTTACATCTCATGATCATTCATACTTTAAAACTTATATATGTCTAATTTGAACTTAGGTTTATACCTCAATAATAAGCTCTTCACTTAACCATGCACTAAGGTCCATAGCTCAATACACTTGATCATTATAACATCATCAATCAATCATTTATCAATCCTTTCCTAGTGAATTAAGATGACAATGAATTCTGGTAGAGAGGAAGGAAAATGAGTGAGGAGATTTTGGTTCAAATTTGAAGTCAATCAGAGGTCTAGAGAAGGAGTTATGGTCAAAAGGGTGAAGAGTGTCTAAAGTTGTGAAACAGCTGTGCACCTTCACTGTCACGATCGTGCTTGTGAATGATTGTGCACTTCTTGATGTTTCCTCTCTATATGTGATCATGTAGCTCTCTAATGTTCCCTTTCTATCATGATCTTGGTTGTGCATGATCATGCACTATTTGATGATCTTATTCACGCATCATTCCGGCTTTTCTCGAAATAGATTTTTAGGTCAATTTTGCATGATCATTTTGACAAGGAAATGAAGTATTTAGGAAATAAATTCTTCTAAAATGTTCCCATATGTCTTAAGTTTCTAAATATACAAAGTTCACACAATTTGGTTCAATATTCTGCAAGTTATGCATAAAATACTTAAGACTGTACTCACATCGTGGCAGTATAGAATACTCAACTTCAAGCTAAAATTTTAAACTCTTAGATATAGAATTAAAATGCAATTCCTTCATGAAAAATATAGCCTTATGTCTCTAGTTTAATCTAAACTTAAATTCATCCCATTTTTATGTCTAAATATTAAGATATGGCTAAAATACAGATGTATGTTCAGTGAAAACACTACAGCTAACATATTCTAGCAATTCTTCTTTCACATTTCTAGATTTTTTTACACTTTATACCAAAGTTAAAATAGCCTCTTTATAGTTCATCAATTATAAATATATTAAGCTTAAATCATACTCCAATTCCTCATCAATAACATCTCCAATTCAAGTTCAAAATTATTCAATTGATAGCTCACAAATCCTAATCTTTCATGTATCAAAAATCAAACCAGAAACTATTACATTCATTTCATTCCAATTCAAGCATGATTTACATACTACTAAGCACACCATAAAGACCAGATTGCCACTTACTCATTAGGCTAACAATTCAGCTCAAAACTCCAGATTATATTAGTCCTCCAAGTAGGCAAAATTGATTACAATCTCAAGGTGAAGATGAGATAGTTTCAATAAAAACACAAGACAATAAACAATTAGTTTCTTGGCTATTTTGCGAGAGGTTAAGTTGTGAACTTCATGTACCAATTTAGCTAGAGTAAAAATGAGAATATAGAGAAGGTTTTGAAGCAATTTCGGTGGAGAGAGGTGAGGAAAACAGTAGAAATGTTGCTATTAGAATTTGCTTCATCAACATGTTAGGTGTCAATAACTTACAAAGACATATGTCTTAAGGCATGCTAGCCATTTATTAAAAAATTATGCTTCCACTAATCCACTCATTATGCATCCATTTGTTACCCTTTAATTAGTCCACATGTCTCATTATAATTGGTCCATTTCTCAATTAATTACTAGTCCATTTGTTACCAATTTAACTATGCCAAATGTCACTCAATTTTAGACCTAATCACCCTAATTTTTCACGTATCAATTTATCCTACCACTTGGCATTTGTCTAATCCAAATGTACATTTAATCCATCAATTTCCTAATACATAACATTTAATTCTAGTTTACTCATTGAAATCTAATCATACCAAAATTCAAGACATACTAAAACATAATTCACATCATGTTCACTTAACTTCTTTCATACCCTGGGACATGTCATTTGAGTGCATATGCTAACTTGTAATGTTTATAACTATCAATTCGTGTATGAATGCTAATGTTATGCATGTATATGCAGTACTTAATCTAGGGTTAAACCCTAAGCATATACTAGAATACAAGATATTATAGTTTTATTATCAAATATCAATGTGAAAAATTCTCTGTTGAGATTAACACTAGGTATTCATGCTATTAGGGGTTATTTACTTTCATGGGGTGTAAGTGCGAAGGATAGTGTCAGGGGTTGAGTGAGTCGGCTATGTAAAGCCTTAAGTAAAACTATTGTATCACAAGTGAAATTTGATTAAGCTAGTCCCACAAATATATGCAAGGTGTATCGAACTATGTTACCAATTTCCAATTTTTGATTTTTTCATTGCTTATTTTATTTTTCTGTTTGCATTTTTTAGGAATATTTACAGTTGATGACACAATTGCTTTACATCAAGCAATCGACAAAACTAGCTCAAGTCAACTAAGGCAGAACCATTGCAAAACCACATTCTTTGGATTTTTCATTTATTTTTAATTTTTTGACTAGCATGCATAATATTTGTTCGTAAAAGAAGCTAAAGGTTAAGATCATTTCATTGACAATTTTATCGTAATTCAATATGGAAATTTCAATGATATATGAGGGCAGTGTCAAACCTTTTCCATATGTAGATAGTTTGCCACCATTGCAACTCTCTCTTCTGGACCTTCTTGCTCTGATAACCTACACTCCTTTCATGTTTTATACACGATGGACGATTTTCAGCACATGAAAAGTGACCAAATTTCTAGTCACCCAAAAGTTTCCCTTTCAAAGACCTTGAATCTATGTTTATCCACTATCTATTAGGATAAGGGATGATCTCCTCACCATCGTCCATTACAATAAGGGTGCTACTTACATTAAAACCAGAGTAAAAGGAAATTTAGCATCCTATCTTAAGAATACATATATGAAATTACTTAACCAATTTATTCCATGTTGCCAGCAACAAGACCTGACAGTGCCACAAGTACTTGTGCAACTTAATATTTTGAATGTGGAGGGATTATCCTAGGTGTATGCTTTCATTTAGAGAGCATGGAATGAAGGCCTATAGATCAATATCTGATTCATGGAAGTTATCACTACAATGCCAATGATAAACAAAATGCTCTCATATGGACCCATGCTCAGATAAGCATTCTGAACGAGTAGAGAAATAGGAAGAAAGAGAAATGTTTTATTGTGTTTAATTCCTAAGGAAATAGTCATTTATCTACAACTCTGAAGATAACTAGATAAGCAGAAATAAAATAGAGGATAAGAGTAAATAAAGGATTACAATATAAAAGATATATTCATATGAAAATAATAGCAATATACAATATATGGTGGTTAAGATACTATGACTTTATCAGCCGCCTCATGGTCATGGGAGGATGGGATTGTGAGCTTTTCATGCAATTGTTGAAATGTCGAAGAGGAAAGAGCTTTGGTTAGAATATCAGTGTTTTGAGCAAAGGACAAAATGTGATGAATCAGTAGAGCATTGCTGGTGACTAGATCAAAAACAAAATAAATGTCAATTTCAATGTGATTAGTATGAGCATGAGAAATTGGATATGAGGCTAAAAAGGTAGCATCGAGATTGTCGTACCAAAGAGTAGGAGAAAGAGGTGCTAGACCAAATTCACCAAGAAGAGTAGTAATCTAATACAAATTTGCAGAAGTAAGAGTAATCTTACGGTGCTTAGCTTCAGTATTGGATTGAGCAACTGTTGGTTACTTCTTGGCACTCCAAGAGACAAGATTAAGCCCTAGAAAGAAATAATAACTAGATGTAGAATGTTGATCATCAGGACAACCAGCCCAATCAACATCACAACAGGCTTGTAAAGAAAGGTTGGAAGATTTTGTGAAATGAAAGTCATGATAGGGTGTGTAGCGGAGGTATCGTAGAATCCATTTCACCGCAGACTAATCAATGTCAGTAGGACACTGTAAAAATTGGAAGAAGTTATTGACAACAAACTAAATATCAGGACGGGGTAAGACAAAGGTATTGAAGAGTACCAACAATGTTACAATATTCAATAAGATCAGAAAAAGGAATACCATGATTTTTGGACAAGGGAATACATAGAGTGAGGGTTGTATGAATTAGTTTAGAATTTCCAAAGTCAGTTCAAAGGAGGAAATCTTTGGTTTATTGGGTTTAGGTGAGAAGAAGAACTTGAGAAGTGGTGTGAGCTTTAACACCAAGAAAATGAAGAAGAGGACCTAAGCCTTTAATAAAAAACAAAATGTTAAGGTCATGAATAAGTGTGGTGACGAAGGAGGTGAGGAACCAGTTAGCAAGATATCAACCACTTAAACTAAGAGAAAAGTTGTTTGAGAGTTGACTTTATAAATGAAGAGAGAGGTGTTAGTCTTTGAGGATTTAAAATTGAGTTCTATAAGTTTTTGATTAAGACAATCAAACAAGGCTCGAGGAACTTGTTTGAGATAATATAAGGCTTTATGAGGTCTACAAATATAGTGAGGATTATATGGATATATGGGGTTGAGACAAGTAAATGGGTTCTTATAAGTATTTATGAAGAAAAACATTATTAACATCAAGTTGGCAAATAGGCCAATTATAATATATGGCCAAGGCAATAATGATTCTAATGGTAATGGGTTTCACAACTGGACTGAAATTAGCAGTGTAATAAACTCCTTGAGTTTGATGGTAACCTTTGGTGATAAGATGAGCTTTATAGCACTCAAAGGAGCCATCGTGATTTTTTATGTGCAAAATTTGTTGGCTTGACTAAAGGATGTAGAATCAAAATGAGTATTTGTGGTGGTGACAGTGTATGTGATATAATCAGAGAATGTCAATGGTACGGGTGTTATCTCGAGTATGAATGACCATAGGATGATGAGGAAGATGTGATGTGTTTATGGTAGGGGAAGAGGAAGTAGAGGGTAGAACTAGAAGAGGTAAAGGTAAAGAAAGAGGCAAGGAGGAGGGCGAGGTAGAAGATGACATAGGTAATTTGTGATAAGGAAAGAGATGTTCAATAAAGTGAATATGAAGAGAAATAAAAAGTTTGGAGGTGATGAGATCAAAACATCTATAGCCTTTATATTAGGAGGTATTTCCAAGAAAAACACATTAGATAGATTTTAGTGTAAGTTTGTTTGGACGAGCAGAGCCCAAATGAGGAAAATCAGGTTTAGTGATATAAAGGACTTCATGAGGAGATTTGTGGTTAAGAATAATAGTAGGTAAGAGATTGATAAGATAAACAGTAGTGTTAAATGCTTCATATAAGAAGGATTTGGGAAGAGACGCATGAAGAAGAAGGGTAAGACTAGTTTCAATAATGTGACAAAATTTTCTTTTAACAAGGCCATTTTATTGGGGTGTATAAAGGCAAGAGATGAAAAGAGTGATTCCATAGGAAAAAGATAATGTGCAAAGGCATCTTTAGTGAGTTCAGGAGCTCAATCACATTGAAAAGTTTGGATGGTAGTGGAAAAGCGATTTTTAGTTATGGTTTTAAAGGACTAAAAGTGAAGTAAGAAATGATTTTTATGGGTGAGAGGAAAAAACCAAGCAAAGCCATTAAATTCATCCACAAACCCTCAAATAAGGATAATCAGAGCGGAAAATAAACGTGGAAGGACCCTAAATATCATAGTGGATTAATTGTAAGGGTTTGACAGAATTGAGGGAAGATAGAGAAAATAAAAGATGAACACTTTTTCCTTAAACACAAGAAGTACATGGATTGAAATTATTTGTAAATTGCAAAACATGAGCTAATCTAGATAATATAGAGGGACTTGGATGAATAAGACGTTGATGATATTTATTGACGTGGAGGCAGCAGTGAGAGCAACTGGATTGGCGAAGGTATCTGGGATTTGAGATTCTTCACAACATAACCAGATGGATTAAATTCAATGACACATGAATTATCAGTGACAAATTTGGCAGTAGATAAAAGATTAGTAGTAATGAGAGGAACAATTATATATCACAAAGATGGAGATTATAGGAAAAAGTGGGAAGATTAGGGTTCCAGTGGATGAAATAGGAAGAGCGCATCCATTACCAATAACAACTTGATTGGATCCTTCATGTGGTGTGACGGATTCTACGAAATCAAGATGTGGATTCATGTATGCAATTGCACCAGTATCTAGTAACCATTCAGTAATAGTATTTTGATTAAATGGGGTTTAATCATGATCATATTAAATATTCATAGCACAGAAGGTTATGGTAAGATTATTTATAGTATGGTGGAATCTTATGGGGCGATTACGAGATTCAGAACATCGAAAATAACAATGAGCAGCAATATGCCCCCATTGCTAATAAATTTGACATTGAGTAGGTGGTTTATTATTGGATTTGGGTTTAGGGTAAGAGGGGTTGAGTTGAGTTTGATGTGGGGTTGAATCGTAATTCTGATTGGACTAAAGTTTAGGATCAGAAGTAAAATGATAAGGCTGAGTTAAGGGCCCATAAAGCACGTCATTGGATGTATTGACCAATAGATGGGAGGGCCCATTAGGTATACTTGGGTGAAAAGCAAAATCAGCTGTAGGAGAATTCGGAGAAAGACTAGAGTGTTATCGATCGCGTCTAGGATTGTCGCTCCCTAATGTAGAGTCTGTCGGAGGTGAAGCGTGGAAAGATAACAACTGTTGTTTACGAAGGAGAAGTTTCATGTTGAGCTCGACAAAGATGGTAGTGATGTTGTGGTTTTCAATAGCCATGATGAAGGATTCGAAATCTATAGGGAGTCCATTTAAGGTGAAGATGACGTCAAGGTAGTCGATGATGGTGCCGGAGCCCTTCTTGATGGTATGAAACTTCCAACAGAGAAGGGACCATTAAGAGTGAGACTGGAGCATGAAGTGGTCTTTAAGATCAACCTAGAGGTTGTGAGTTGTTTTATGGCTGAGAGCAACCCTCGTGGTGGAGCTAGAAAGGGAGTCGGTGAGGAAGCAGTGGACTAATTGGTCTGTTTTCTGCCATTTGTTGTAATATGTGAAGTGAAGTTCTATTTTCAAAAGAGATCTTGAGCTCTTGGCATATGCGTTCCCAAATCCTTACATATCAAGTTTACATGGAGATATTTTATTATTCATTCCTGATGCTTATTGTTTCTTTTTTCTCTCTTCGGTACTTTTTATGTCTTTGGATGTATTTTTCAATCGATTGCTACTAATTTTTTTTAATGATTAAAAATTTAATTTTAATATACAATAACCAATTATGTCGTAGATAATTATTACTTATTATTACAAAATTTTTATTCAATTAAAAAATTTAATACTTACAATATTAATATTAACTATAAAATATCAGTCACAAGGGTGAATTTTGAAATAATTAATAAGGTTATTCTTTTGTGATTAGAAAATTAGAAATTTGATTAACAAAAAAAACATCTTTGTAAAAAAAATCTGCATAAGTTGATGATCCTTCTTCAAACTCTCGCAAATCCTCACAAGTCAAACGGCCTTGCAGACAGGTTCGATGTGTGTTTTATAAATTATTGCTGGTTTTGGTATGAAATGAAGGGTTAGTTATACTGGATTTAAATATCGACCTGAAAATTTTTTAAAATTGTAAACTTTTTTTGTAAAATTTTCAAAAATTTTGAAATTTTACCTCCTGCTTCTCCTTCCTTCTCTTTTTTCAAAGTTTTTAATTAGTTATTTTATTTATTTCAACTTTTATAATTATTGCAAAATTTTAATTTTTTTAAATAACAATAAATATTTTTATTACTAATAATAATTATAAATTAAATTTAAATTATTTTATTTAAATTTATTTTAATATTTTATATAATATTTACTAATAAAGTATTAATAAAAATATTTTATTTTTTAAAATAAATAATTTAAAAATTATTATTTATAAGCTTATTTATTTTATACATTTTTAATTGTTAAATCAAAATTTATTTAAAATTTATACATTTTAAAAGACATATTTTAAATTTAATTATATTTATTAATAATTATTAAATTAATTTTATAAATTAAATTAAAATTTTGATTATTATTTATTATTATTATAATTTTTAGAGACAAGGTTAAAAATATATAGTACAATTGTATAATATGACAATAAACTATTTTGTAATTTAAAAAAAAAATTAAAATTTATTTTAAAAATTAAAAAATTTCTTAAAATAATATCCTATATTACGAATATCATCGTATAAAATTTGGTGATAGATTAAGTTTTAGTAATTGATACTGGTAATTACCGTGTCAAAACCTAATAATTGCCGAATTTAATACGGTGTTCGTCAGATTAACCATGATACATGTGTTGATGTGATGACTTGTTAACATGTTCAAACTCGATTGGTGACAAACGAGTTCAGCCATCAACATCTTCGCAGTGACCACAGGACGACGAATCTAGTACACGAAAATGGATTGTACCAGCCTGTTTGTAAATGACCAATTCTCTCTTACCTCTCCTTTCTTTTCTTTTCTTTTTTTTCCAAAGTTATTAATTAATTAATTTATTTATTTCAACTTTTATAATTATTGTAAATTTTTAATTTTTTTAATATTAATAAATATTTTTATTACTAATAATAATTATAAATTAAATAAAACTTACAAATAAATTATTTAAAAATTTTAAAAATATTTTATATAATTTTTATTACTAAAGTATTAATAAAAATATTTTATTTTTTAATCAAAATTTATTTGAAATTTATATATTTTAAAAATATGTTTTAAATTTAATTATATTTATTAATAATTAT
>JANSVB020000037.1:842402-852933 GCA_025504935.2 Erythroxylum haughtii
GAGTACATGCCATCATAGATCAAAAGGGCTTTTACTAAAGGTTGTAATGGGGCTTAGGTTAAGGTAAAGAAAAAAAGGGGGCGGTGATGTTGAGAGAGAGATTTGAAGCCATCTGTATACGTTGAGAGAGTGCAAAGAGTCTTAGGAGTGGAAGGCGCGATTGAAGAAACCTTTGAACCCAAACGTTAATTAGTTAAACGACTGAGTTTTACTTTCTTTACCAACACTTTCGTGACGTTTTCTTCAAAAAAATGTCATGATATTTATTTGGCCACATTTTAATAATAAAACGTCTCAATTAATTGTCCAAATCTACGTCATTTTAATACAACGTCACCGAAAACTTAAACTTTTCCTGATGTTTCAAAAACATCATGAAAAAGTTTATACAATTTGTAACGTTTCCTCAATCAAACGTTGCAGATTGTATTTTTTTTTTTGTAGAGTGTATGTGACAACTTGTATCACTTCATGTCTCTAATTGGAAAGAGATTTATGGGGATGATAAGAAGATAATGTCTTTATTTTTAAAGGTATGACACTTTTTTACTCATAAGGTAAATGGTTGTAATTATCTCTTTTCTTCCACTCTTTTATTATCATCATATTATTATAAAATGTTAGTACTAAAATTTATAGCTTAATATTTTATAAAGTAATTAATTGATTCAACTTTTTATTTATTTTTTAGGAAACAAATTAATTGTAAACTTCATTTGGAAGAATAGCTAGCAAAATTTACCTTAGAAAGTTTTAGCTTAAATTAGTACATAGTAGTTTGGGATAATTGCAATAAATATAATTGTCTTGGATATTAAATTTTCCAATTTTATATATTGAAAATTAGAATTTGGTACATTTTGGTGATTTTTATATATTTTTACATATACTGATAATTTTTATTCGCTTGTGTGACAATATCTTGACATTAAAAATCTTTATTATTTGTGATAACTTTTATTTTATGGTCACCGATGCACTATTTTGTATCGATTAGGCAATTAAATTGTTAAATTTAAAATATTATTAGTGAAAAACACAAAAAATTAATGATAAATTTATTATAACATATAATCTTTATTTAATGACTATATTATTATAATATATAGCTTTCATCAAATCTATTAGACAATACGGTCACCGATGCAAATTTCTTTTACAACTAATGCGCAATTTCATTGTGGAATTGATAGTTTTATTTTGTGACAATAATAAACACATTAGTGACAATATATTTTGTAAGCAAAAATTCTCATTTTTGTGACAAAATGATGTTGACACTTTTTCCTTAAAATATTAATGACCAAGAAGTAACGCACACTGAAAAAAAAAGTTCGAGTGACAAATATTTTGTCACTATTTTAAATTATTTTAGTGGCAATGATATTGTTACAATAAAATAAAGTATTATTACGACTTTGTTCGTCACTACTTTGTATTATTTGTGTTGACAAATTTGTCATAAATATGTAAAGTTACTATGACCATATAGTTTTGTCACACATTCCGTAGTTTTTACTATCAATACTTTTGTCACAAAAGTGTTGCATAATTGTGACAATTTTTTTAAAACTAGTCACTATTTCATTAGTGATGGAGGTATTTGTGACAGGAGATAGTGACTTTAAAAATTGGACACTGTTAATAGTAGTGACTAATATTACTGCTTTAAGTGGCAACTTTTGCTTTCACTAAAAGTACATTTTCTTGCAGTGATGGAAGAATAATGTGACTTATTGGAGGACTCAATTAGGATCTTTTATCTAGTATTGAAGAATCAAGATTTAATTCTAGTGGTCTATTTAGGCTTATTGATGATACTAAAAGAATTGTTCAGTTTACAACTGGCATGGATTTTAAAGATCCTTATATGGATTTGAAGAATATTAAGACGGACTCTAATGGGAGCTTGAGAATATACTAATGGGATCCACAACTTTATAAGTGGATATATCAAAGAGTAAGAGTTGAAAACCAATATGAAGCATTTGGTGCTTGCGATTTATACAACTTATGTTTATTTATTTCCATAAGACCCGTTTATGATTACCACTAACATTTTGTTAATCAGGGAAATATTCTTCCCGCAATAAATTCAAGTAATTTTATATATAAAAATAAGGTTAGTTAGGAAATTGTAAGATGAATACAAGCATGAAAATTTTGCAAAAGAAAATGTTTTATATAGTGTTTAACCCCTCAAGATGTTGATATGATATTAAATAAGTGGTAACACATGTAATGAAACAACTTCAAAGAATGGTGGTTTTGGAATTTGTACAATTAAGATAATAGCTACTTTATTAGTGGATGTAACAGCTTTTTGGTTCTTAAAACATCTTAATTGAAAGTTTGTTTAGTCTCTCGATTTGTTTTAGCTCGAAGAGTGGATTGGAAAACCAAATATTTCTTAGAATAAAGGAGTGGATCGTTGAAGAAGATATCGAAGAAGAGAGGCGCCTGAAGTGGGATTTCATGTTTTCTGGGTAATTGTTTTATAAATAATAGGGCTCTCTATAGTATTAGCTATCATAATTGATAACCATTATCGTTAATTTTGTCCAACATTGTCAAAGGAAGATTACGTACCTTTTATATAATTATAAAAAATTTGAAATTTTTTCTTAAATATGATCTACTAGTTGTGGAAAAATATACATATAATTTTCAGGTTATTAAATAAAGGTAAAGATTTATAGGATCGTGTTAATGGTAGTATTCTATAAAATAAGGATAAGGATGAAAATGTCCAAGGACGCTCAAATCATACGTCAATTTTGAGATTTGTTGAGCCAAACATCATATTAAATTTTAGCCCTTTTAGGACTACAACCGAAATGTGGTCTTATTCAAAGAGGCTTTATAACTAATATAAAAATGCTCAACAATTTTAATTTAAACATAAATTAGCTACTCTATATTAAGGAAATCTCTCTATTTTTGAATTTGACTATAGCTTCATAAATCTTCATTTTTAATATTGAAATATTATTTAAGCTACATTTCCTACTAAAGTATTTAGTTTTTTTAGTAAGTCAGAAGAATTTATTAAAATAAAAAGATATGTACAAAATGGAGTCCACTCAAACAGTGTCTCTGAGGACACAAACTGCTAATTTCTTTGGAATCTACCCCACTAATCCTAGCTGAAAAGACTAGATAAGCAAGGATTTTGATACTCAAGGAGACCAACAAATTTATCTTTTGGAAGCTACTTGCCTACCTTACAGCTCACCCTTATACCCATAATAAATCAGTTCCCCTATTCTCTAACCAAATCCACACAGAAGTACACAATTTATCAGACAAATGTTAATCTCAACTAAACAAAATCCTTAAGCCCAGCTACTGCAACACAATCTTGTAAAAGTTAAATTCAATAGCTGAACTTCAACTTCCCTTTCCAAGATTGGATTGGAGCCTTCCCATCGGTTTAGGTGGAGGGAACAAGAATCAATGGCTGATGGTGTTTCTGGTGTTATTTGGAGACCCTCCGTAGGTGAAGGTTTGCCCCTATGGAAGTTTGAATAATTCTTGCAATTATCTTTGCTGTGCCTAAAAGGACTAAGTCCTTTCGATTCCTTAAATCTGATTGTAAACAAGAAATGTCCTAACCCGATCCTCTCTATCGCTTTGGAGACTGAAGGAAGTTGGATTGCTAACTTAGGAAAGTTGGATCGCCAACTAACCCTTGTCCGATCTTCAGGTGGAGACACACATGTTATTGGCTAAAGGCTATTCTGAACTATCAACCTGCAGAAAAAAAAAGTTAGTGAAGAACAATATATTAATATAATTACCTGCTCTTTGTGTTTGAGCTTAGAAGTTCCCTAACTTGGGAGATTACTCTGAGGTACATACTCCTCGCATCCTTGGCTTCATCCTTGAAGATTCTTGCATTTCGTTTAGTCCAAATATGGTAAACAGTGGTAGATAGCAAGATTGGGAAATTATTAAGATCTGAATTCTTGTTATTGGAAGCAGTATTAAACCAAGTGAGAATAGCTGAAAGGTTTGGCTGATTAGGGTGGTGCAAATTAAAGTGTGAGAGCCAATGGTCCCAAATGGATTTAGAGAATGTACATTCAAAAAACAAGTGGTCAATGGTTTCATTAGTGGATATGCACGAGGAATAGTGGTTAAGAGTTTAGAGGTAAGTCAGTTTGTCCCGGGTTTGCAACTTTTGAAGGAAAGCAAGCCATAAGATAAAGGAGCACCTAGGTTTACTGTGTTTAGATCAACTAGCTTGTGCCAAGAAACTTCCTGTAAAGGGGGTCGTAAGAATTTATAAGCTGAATCATTAGTATACTTTTTTGTGGGGCTAGCTATCCATTCCAAATAATCAGTTTAGGAACTATTTGGGAGGTACTGAGGTGTTTCCAAGTTCTTGATGAAGTCTATGGATACCTCATGCCATCACCATTCATCATTAAGGATGACTTCAAAAACTCTTGCTATCATCGAAAGCTTTGAGCCATTGATCTCTCTCAGTGTAGAAAAGGTCCTCGGGATTCCTCTCAGGTGCTAGAGATCCTTCCATAAAAGAGTAGATATACCATTTCCAATCCTAAATCTGAATTGGTGCCATATTTTTTCCCTCTCATACAAGATATTTCTCCAACTCCAATAACTATTATAAGTAGGTTGACCACTCTAGAAGTTTTTCCTTCTCAGGATGATGGTATGCACCCACTTAACCTACAGGGCCTCCTTATCTTCAAACAAATTCTAGATTCGTTTTCCTAATAAAACTTGATTCCATGTAGTCAAATGTTTTACTCCTAAACCCACTCCTTTTTTGATCTACTAATGTCACTCCACTTAACCTTAGCATGAGAATTTGAATCAACCTTCTCAGCCCGCAAAATATTCCTAAGCCTAGTCTCAATATCCTTAAGCATAGAAGAAGGAAGTATGAAATGGGTTGACCAGTAGACTTGGAAAGAAAAAAGGATTGAAATTACCAATTGGATTCTCCCAACATAAGAAAGACTCTTATGAGTCCACCTATTGATCCTATTTTCTATTCTGTCTAAAAGAGAGAGGTAATCGCTTCGAGATAGCTGACCTGTAATGAGAGGAACCCTTAAATATCGTATAAGAAGGGAACCTTGCTAAAGTCCTGAGACTAGTTTCATTCGATGATTCAGATAGTTTACATTTGGGGATAAAAAATGACTCTTGGAAGTATTCATATCCATGCTAGAAAATATAGAGAATGAACACGAAGAATCAAGTAATGTCTGAGCAGGTAACAAATCCACATGATAAAACATCAAGAGATCATCAGCAAATAGAAGATGGTTGAGTTTGAGGCCTTAACATCTCCAATGGTATTTGAGCAAAGGAGTATTCTCTATATTAGCTCTCAAATTTCTAGAGAAAACTTCCATACAAATAATAAAGAGGAAAGGTGATAAGGGATCTCCCTGTCTTAAGCTGGACTTACCTTTAAAAAATCTGTGGGGGAACCATTTACCAAAATAGAATAAAAGGAAGTGGTTATACATTCTTTGACCCACTCAATGAACATCAGAGGAAGGCCTACAACTTCTAGGGTGTTAAGATAGAAATCCCAATGGATTGAGTCATAGGATTTTTAGAGATCCACTTTAAAAGCACACCACTTCTGATTATTAGAAATGTGATAGTTCTTAAAGATCTCTTATGCCAAAATGTATTATCCCCTATTCTGCAATTCTTGATAAAGGCACTTTGGTTGGGACTTACTATGAGAGGAAGGATTTTTCTGAGCCTATTTGCTAAGATTTTAGCCATCACCTTATAGATCATATTGCAACAAGAGATTAGCTTATAGTCTAAAATTGTTGAAGGGTGAGCTTTTTTTAGGAATGAGTGAGATGAATGTGGAATTGAGCTCTTTGAAGAGTTTATCATAAAGGAAAAATTTTTGAATAGCTCCAGTAACTTTCTCCCCGATTATAGGCCAGGTATGCTTGAAGAAGTTCCCATTAAATCCATCTAGGCCATGGGCCTTATTAGGATTTATAGAGTGGAATGCCTCTCTTATCTCTTGAGGTGAAACCTCAGCAATAACAGAATTGGAATGAATTTCAGATAAGGGGTTGGGAAAAAGATGTGCCACAAACTCTTTGGAAGAGTGAAGAGCCTTTTCAGCCCTATAGTGCCTTTGAAGTAATCAAGGAACTGATCTTGGATTTCTGTAAGCCCCACAATCCTATTCCCATTTCCCACATCTAGGGAGTGTATGGAATTTCTGTTTCTATTGGCAAGGAGAGAATTATGGAAGAATTTTGTATTTCGATCCCCTTCTCTAAGCCATTTGATCCTATAGGATCGTCTGTAGAAAGATTTTTGATCCTCTAAAGCTCTAAATAACTCACTAATAGTCTCTGATTCCTGAGCTATTAGAATGGAAGATCTAGGTAAAAGTCTCAGTTGGTCCTGAATGTGATTCAGATTAGCATGGCATTTCTCAACTTTGTCATTAACATCCCCAATCTGACTAGAATTCATGAGTTTAAGAGCTTGTTTAACTAGCTTAATCTTGGACACTACCCTTTACATAGGAGTACCATGAACTTAAGAGGACCAAATATCCTCGACTGTCTATAGGAAATTGGATTGAGAAGCTGAGAAATTTGAGAATCTAAAAGGAGAATTTCGCTTCTGCTAATTAACAAGAGATCTAACTACTAAAGGAGAATGGTCTGAGATATGAGGGTTATGGATAACACAATGAGAATTAGGAAACCTAAGACTCCATACTAAGTTGATAAGTGTTCTATCTAACTTCCGAGCAATGAAGGAGTCTTCACTTTGTTTATTGTTCCAAGTGAAACTTAGACCACTAGATTTTAAATCAAATAACCTATTGTCCCCTACAAATTGTCTAAAATCACTCTGACCACACATGACAGAGGAACTAGGAGTATCAGCTTCCTAAGGATATAATATAGCATTAAAATCCCCTACAATAATCCAAGGGGAATGACCAACCGAAGGGGTAATGTTAGATAGCCCATACTAAAGAAGTTTCCTATGGTTGAGGTTGTTGGTTCCATAGACATAAGAAACTAGGAAGGAATCAGAACAGTTCCTAGGGAACAATTCCACATGAATAAATTGATCAGAAGAACTAAGGATTGTACACGAAAAGTTATCAGAATTCCAGGCTAGCACAATCTTGACATTCGGAGATTGATCTAAATTACTGGAAAAAAAAACCATCTTGGAAACAAAGTAATGCAGACATTATTCAAGTAGTCAGAAGATCTAATCCTAGACTTAATTAAACAAACAAAAGAATCTGAAAGTTTTTTAAACCAGGCATGAACAACTAGTTGATTTTTAGGGTTATTAAGACTCCTCACATTCCAAACACCAAAATAATAAACCAACAACCAGAAATCCGCAACTAACCTCCTTTTGTTTCTTCCTAGTTTTCCTATTTTTCCTCACTATAAAGTCCCCCTCTAGCCCTCCCATAGTTCCCGGACTAGATGGCATCAATTCAAAAATTGGAGAGGAAGATATACCTACCTGATTGTTAGCAGTTGTGTTGGACTCCCCAATGTCTCCACTAAGTTCTTCTGAGACTTTTTAGGCATGGTTTAGTGTTGAAGGACTCCCTACTAATATTTCCTCCTTATCTACTTGCATTGTCATTGTACGAATATGTTCCTGCTGGTGAGGGTCTTGCTTCTTGTATGGCTCAATTGAGCTCTTTGGAACTGGAATGACCTCCTTACTTGGATCTGCTATCTCAGAGTTTTTCTCTTGTATCGGGTGTGACTCAATAGAGGTGCTTTGTGTGTGCTCCTTGCCCTTCCCTAACTCTTTTTAGAGACCAGTCTCAAAGACTCTCCCTTTTGGAGCCCATTCCTTTCTTTGCTCTTGTTGGTTTGGCTTCCATTCGTATTCAATCCTAACTTCCTTAAAAATTTGTTGCCCTTCCTCACCATAAGTGGCTAATTGGAAAGTAGAGGGCCATTTCTTATTCAGCTCCAATTCCACACACAATCGAGCAAAGACTATCCTGGACATCCTTGCAATTTGCGAGTCCATTAAGAGTGGATGTCCTACCGCACTCGCTATCCTGCCCAAGCCTTCGATATTCCAGTATTCAACTGGAATGTTGTAGAACTGAGCCCACACTAAAGCCTTCCTTACCTCTTCCAAATCCCCTCCATTCAAGCTCCACTTTCTCATAAATAAGGACTTCCCTCAGATATGCCAAGGACCCTTTTCTAGCACTAATTTCATACCTTGCTCTGAATCAAATCGAAACAAGAAATTGTTCGAGCTAGTTATTAGCGCCTTCTTTAACCCAAACTTAACCCAAGGTCTTGCCAGAGCTCTCCGCACCACTGGGCAAGCTATCCTTTTCCCAATAAAAATGCCTATCAATGCTAATTTGAACTTGGCATCTCTCTTCTGAGCTAACTCCAGAGGGGAATAACGAAGACCTTCTCCTCCTTGATTTCGTGGGGGTAGTAAGTTCTGAGGATGACTCACTACCTTCCGTCACAACAGTCTTCCAGGACCTAATAGATACAGATTTTTGGGGGACAAGGGGTTAGGAAGGGGGCTTGGTTCTTTGTCCTGATGGGTGTATTCAGGTGGGATAAGAGAAGGAATTAGGGGAGGGTTCTGCTTCTAGGAAGGATTTGGTGTTAGGAGGGGAACAATGGTGTTAGGATTGGTATTCTGGTTAAGGATTTGGTTTTGAATTGGGGGTATCAAAGTTGGGATTGTGGAAGCAGGAATTTGGGTTGGTAAGGGTGATAGAGGGGTGTGAGTGTGGATAGGCAAAGAAGAAGAAGACAAAGCCATAGATGGGGATGGTTCTCGTCTGAAATCTTAGAAGTTAAGGTTTTTCAGCTCGCCTGAATCGATCTCGTCACTTATCTCTTCTTATTTTCCATCTATTTGTGAAACTACTAAAAGGGATTGATTTCTTTTGAAAACATGTCTTAGATATGAAGGAATAAAGTCTAATAATATGAATCAATATCATATACCCTCTTTAAATGCATATCTCAATGATTGTTTTAGTAAGAAGTAACATCTTCACACTTAATCCACAACGAATCAAAATATCCATCTCGATTCCTATGGCCTATACAACATAAGATAAGCCAAAAGGAAGGATTATGAGACTTTGAATCATATTACAAACAATGCAAACATGATCTTTTATCATCATATGTATCATTAGTCAAATTGCCTACTTAAATTTAATTATATTCTACCAGTTACAGGACACTTGTAAGAAAATTTTTCTTTAAATTATCCTTTTGATTTTGTGTTTTCTTAAAATAATAATTATTAGAGTTTTCAAGTGATCAATAATCATCATATTTTTTAATTGATCATTATCCCATATTTATATATAAATAACGTCAAATTTATAACAAAAATTTAGCCATTAAAATCATATGGTCACACCCCAAACTTATCAAGTTTGTCCTTTCATTGTTATACAACATATAGTTAATGTAGCTCTACTTTATGTTTTCTAAATAAATATTTATTATAGTAAAAGTTATAATATCAATTCACATATTTTGAACAATAGATTAATATTTAGTGAAAGTTGCTCTACTTTAGATTTTATAAATAGATAATTATTATAGTAGAAAATTCATTATTTAAGTAATAAACATATCTTAGAATTTAGAGTAAATGTATCTCTACTTCTGATTTTCTAGTTAAATATGTATTATAGTAGGAAATTTATTAGGTATATACATATTTTCAAAGATATAAAAAAAAGTGACTCTAATTTTGATCTCTAATTCAAGGGAATAATGACATTATAGTAAAAATAAAAAAAATAAAACACATTAAGTTTTTTTTTCTTTTGAAAAACATAATTGATCTCATAAATTAAAATATAAAGATACTTAAACAAACGTAAGTACTTATTAGAGAATAAGTTCACTAAATTTACCCTGCTATAAAGATTTTAAATAGAATATTACTTTTGTGTACGTGGATTTCCTCATTATAGGATTTGTATAATTGATTCTTAGACTTGAGAAAGTATCTTATATGAAAATTACTGTGTTTTAATAATACTTATGACCTATTCTATTTAGGATAAATCAGTCGGTTGTACTTAAATATAATATAAACTATATGAATATAGTTAAGTAAGTCAACAAGGATTCGTCAATCTAAAGTAACTAGAGAAAATGTTGTACTGTTTTTGATTAGTAGTTATTTAAGGAATTCTTTAGGTTGAGTTAATTTAGATTTGAAAAGGTATTTTCAAATATTAGTTATAAATCAATTACTAGTTTGTAAGAACGAACATGATTGGATTTTAAAAGAGTAGGCATTGTATTCATACGAAAATTTTCATGAAGGGCTTGGAAGCCAATTCCAATTCTAATTAGGTCAACTTTGCCCATGAATGTGACTGCCCGATAACTAGTAGAATACCTAAATCAGATCCCACCTTTGAGAATTCATATCTCACGATTCTGACATCCAAAATTCACATTTTATACCTCATTTTAAAGCGAGTTCATCCCTCTACAAC
>JANSVB020000038.1:79647-90996 GCA_025504935.2 Erythroxylum haughtii
TTTGAGCATTTTTCTGGTTTTTCTACATGAAGTTATGCCTGTGCAAACTTAGGTGTTAAATCTGGAATGTTAGGTCTGATAGAGTAGCTGCGGGAGAAATATGTTTTGGGTGCCTTATTGTTGTCTAAATTTAGCAAAAAAGTTTTTGTTTGAAAGCTAAGACATAGATGAAGATAATGGCACCTTTCTTGCCCCATAATTCATTGCCAATAAGTATAGTTTATTCTCCAAAGTTGGTGCACATTTCAGGTCACCTTCAAGGGATAGCCCCTTTTTGTATGACATAACTTTTAGCACAGACCTCTTCATTCTATGATATTTGGTGAGCAGTTAGTGCTCATTAACAGGAAGAGATAGCAACTTCAATCACTAAATTCTGAGGTTTACGGGTTAAGTTATGATTTTTCAAAACTTAGTCAGTTACTATTCATTTGGTATACTTGAATTTCAACTTAAGTTCACTTTTTGTTCAATGCCTATGAATGGTTCAAATGTGGTTTATTTTTGATTAATTATGCTTGTTTATGAGTCCTAACTCATGTTTCAAGCATTTAGCTACATAAAAGTAGCTATGAGTGTTGGTCTAAGGTTATCTTTGTAACAGGGATAAGGTAGCTTTTTGAAAAGCTTATTGATAATCTAAATACTAAATTATAGCACAAAGATTGCTTTTAATCTTTATGTTTTCCACTGAAACATTTGCAGTTATTATCAGATCACCTGCAAAGGGATATAAAGTATATCTCTATTATAGACCTTTTCCCATATGAAAATGAGGCATAGATGAGTTGTTTATTAGGAAGTACACCTGTGCTAAAGATCAATATTGTCAAATGCCTTTCATAAATCTAGGGATATGATAACAACTTCAAGCTTTTTAGAATTCAATATATAAATCATGTCAATTATAAGCGCATGTTATGAGAGATCATTTATAAATCAAAGGAGATTACTCCTAGTTTTATTCCAGGTATAAGGTCAGGTTGGAGTTTGGTAGAAAGTTGCAACTCATTTAAGGCCTTTACTTAGAAGTTTGAACATTTCAGAATTATCAATTCAATTTTGTGCCTTTTTGTAACTGGTAGGGATATTTAGCTCGTATGTATATTAATCACCATTTTGTTAATCTATGTTGGCTATTCTTTTGTTATTTTCCATGTCAATTTTGTTGGGATCCCTTTACATGATTGCTAAAGGAGCAAAAGAAGAAAACCACATAGAAAATACTTTATGCTTCATGTTAAATGGTTCAAGATAACTTTAATTTGAATTTTCTTTTCCAATGCCCAACGAGGAGACAAATTCTTGGTTGTTACTATCTTTATGAAATTTCTAGTTCCATTCAAAGAGACTTTCATAACAATGATATGATATTTGTCTTGCGTATGTTTTTTATCAGTTTTATGGTTGGTTTTCAATCTTGAGGTTCCATGCGTACGCGCACACACACAAGCTTAAGAATCAACTTGACATGATAATGACAAAAGATGCTGCCAAATTTTGTTCCTAAGAGAATTTGAGCCTTCTTGCAGCTTTGGATGCTAGAGTAGGTCAGGTCCAAGTCAATCATTTTCAGCTAGCAATGAAGATGCAATTGGTTCAACTTCTTACTTATGTTTGCTCTCTTTGGCGCATATTGAAGGGGAGCTGGAGTTAAAGTCAATACCTGTATTACAGTTGTTTAGCACATGAATCCAAAGATCCTTTGTTGCAATTATATTTGTAAATTGTGATTTATTCTCAAAACTGACTAGTGTTGATTTGTTTTCAAGAATGTTACTTTCAAAATTGTAACCTATAAAGACACGTTTATATATAAGCTAGTTTTTTCCATTCCACCGTGAGTTTCTTACAACTTAATTTACATTACGGCTTCGTTTACATTTTTACTTTTGCTAATTTTTCCCCATAATGTCATACCCAAAAAAATAGAAGCTCGATGTTCGTTTTTTGTCTATACCATTGTTAGAAATTTAATGACAATCTTAAGAATTAAACATTTGACACTTTTGGCACAAAAATATTTTTAACATAATGATTCGTCATTTATAGATAATACATAATAATGAAAATATAAAAAATTACATAATAATGAGAATATAAGAAAGAAATTGCCAATTTTTAGTACGAAACAAAATATAGACCTCGTCGATAAAGATGCACAAATTAGCTTAAACAGTCTACTTTCTTTTCACCTTGTATTTACAAAAAATGCCTCTACACATGGAATTAGACAATCACATGTCTCAAGGAAACCACTTATATCCGCACTATCACAGTTGACATAACTGCTTTGTCGTGAGTTTTTAACCATCTCATCACTCACATCATGTGGTTGTTTTGTGCCTATAAGAATCATAAAAAAAAACAATTTCATTAGTAAATTGTGGACAAGTCACTAAATAGAACGCCAATATTAATAGTATTCTAGTAAAAGATAAATACTAATTGGGAGTGGATCATGTCCATAGACAATGGAAAATCTTCAATAAAATTTGTTTGACTTAAATTGGCATAGACAACCTATCATCAAAAAAGTAAACGGGTATATAATCAAAACACTAGACTAATTCTTAAAACAATGAATCTTTTATATTAAAAAGTGCACATGTGAGGGACATGGAATTCAAGATAAATAATTTACCAATAGAACCTCAAGATTAAATGGTAATTGTGGTGCTGTAATAGAATTTGTTTAACTTGAATTGACATAAACAACCTATCATCAAAAAAGTAAAAGAGTTTATAATCAAAATATTAGATTAATTGTTAAAGCATTGAATCTTTTTTATTAAAATATACACATGTAACATGGAATTCAAGAAAAATAATTTATAAATAGAACTTGAAGATTAAATAGTAATGTTGATGCTGTAATAGATTTTGTTTGACTTGGATTAGCAGAGACAAACTATCATCAAAAAAGTAAAAGAGTATATAATTAAAATATTAGACTAATTGTTAAAGCATTAAATATTTTTTATTAAAAAGTAGACATGTAAGGGACACGAAATTCAAAAAAAATTACAAATAGAACCTCAAGATTAAATGGTAATGTTGGCGCTGCAATTCAAACCCTTCTTCTGATTCGATTCTTATGGAATTTGTATTATAGAGCTGATCTTTTAACTTATGGGTTTTATATATAGTAGCAGGCAGACATTTTTCAAAGTTACGACTTCCACGTAAAGAAGCAATTATTGGAAAATGCAAGAACTGATCAGTCACGCCAACCTCAGATTCATTTTCACTTCGTGATTCATCCCAATCAAAGTGCTTTTTAATTGATCCAAAGTAGTGCTTAATTCATGAGTGAACTTAGCGACATCAGATTTTCCATTCAACATATCATAACAAATTGGAATAAATTTCTGTGCCACAGCATTGAGTTTAGAAATTTTCCACTGGAAAGCATGAGCCATGTAGCCTATAGTTGTTTTCTCATTAGTAATAGATCTGAAGTTGCCTTGGATACATTGGAAAGCAAGCATTCTTGACAGAACAACCACACTTTGTCCTAATAAAGAGTTTCATTATTCCATTACACCAATCATGCATAGCAGCAATTTGTATTAATGAAAAGACTTCCCCATGTAATTCAATCTTTTGTTGCCAGGTTTCAACATTTCTCGTTGTTACTCAAGAGTCTCTCTCAAAAACCATATTCAGAATTCCCCACTGAAAAGAGTGAAGAAGTTGCAGTCTTTAACAATTAAGTTGATAGTTTAATTACACTTCCCTGAATTACATTATGGAGTCTAACTTCTTTTCTGTCAACACATATGTTTCAACTAGTCCTTCAACAATGAAATAAAACAAGATGGATAAAAAAATTGATGACAATTTTGATCGAGGTGAAGTTATCACTATCATGAAGAGAGATGCATAAATACTTAAGATCGTTTACTTGGTATGAATCGGCTTCATGGTATAAATTCAATGACAATTGCATTGTCGACCATTGATTCGTTTACAAGTAAAATTCCAGAAATATCAACAGGAAGAGGACAGACATTAAAATTACATTTCAAATGTGGGTCTCTATTTTTAATTTTTTGAGGAAACAATAAACGTGAGGATCTAGTTACCATTTTAGAATCTGATATAACGTGAAAATCCAATTACAGATGTGGGAAATGCAAATCAAGTTACAACCAGGAATCACGCAGTATTAAAGTGAAAAAATTCGTTTAACTATCTTAATTAAAAACAATCTGAAATAGTTACTCCCACATTACAACAAGTGACTAAAATGATGAGCAAGAAAGCAAATAGAAGAACAAAATTAAAAGAAATGATAAAACAAAATTCCTAAGTAGTTTAGAGTATACCTCATCTTCATTGCCCCCTATCTTTAATTGAATACCCACCCTCAAAGAAACATCCATGGGCCTTCTCTCATATTCTTCGTCCTCCAACGTACCCAAAATGTCCAACTCTTTAATGCCAAAAAATAGCTTTACTCAATACAAAATCTCTTCCAAGTTCCATTTTTTGTTATGAAAAGGAAAAGTGGGTATTGACTATATAATTGAAAAATATTTTAATAATAATAATAAAATCAAACCTTACCGGTAAATTTCTTCAAACACGCCCTTTTCATGCTAAATCTATGCCTATTCAATTGCCAAAAAAGGAATCAAAGCATGTAAAAGTAATATGTATATTATATGTATCAATACAAGGAATAATGAACTCAACGACTATAATTGATTGATGAGTCCATAGAAAACAGAGAAAGAGAGAGACGCATAAGCAACCAATGCATGAAGGAGACGTTCCCTGAATTAAGACAAAAGGAGGATGGAAAGAGTTGAGAGCATTGTCCAAAAAGTAAAGCGAGAAGCAAAATCAAAAGAAGAAGGGACATTAGCTTGGCTTAGGTGAGAAGCCAAGACGAGCGAAGTTGGTTTTAATTAAAACAGAGTTAAAACGTCGACGTTTTTATTGTGACACAAAATAGGTATAGACTTAGTGGAACAAACGATCTGATGCCAGAATTGACAATTGTATTTAACGAAGAACAGTAGCTAATTTCACTCTGCCTTTTCTCTACCTACTTTTCCATTTCTACCCTCCTTTATTACCTTTTCCCGCCCTTTGCTTTCGGCTTGCTTCGACCTTACCACTTCGTCGATTTGTTAGGGTTGACCTCCATAGAGGGCCTTCCTCAGGCCTCCACGATCTTTATGGAAAGACGGAAACCTCTTCGACTAGGGAGGACTTCCCTGCTTTAACTCAAGAGTTGCTTCTCCAAAAACTTTATAGGTTTAAGCAATACAAGCTCTGTCAAGGCTTCCCCTACTGGAGCGTGGAAGAAAAAACTATATATGCACCCGAAAAGGGTCAATTATTTGTAAGGTTCTACCACAGTTATTTGTAATTATATGTGTCAGTTACTAGATATAAAGTAATTATATCAACAACTGTAAATTTTTTCAACACAAACGAAACAAAAAATAAATACGAAATTAAACAGATCAACACTGAAATTTGATAACATAGTTCAGCACACCTTACCTACATCTACGAGGCCCTCACCCAGCTTAATTCTTTCACTAATGATAATAGTTTTATACAAGACTTAGCTGACACCACTCAACCCTTGATACTATTCCTCTTCCTCACTACTCGTGAAAGAATTTCACACCCAATAACATGATCGACTTGTGTTAACCTCAACAGAGGATCTTCTCAACATTCATTTTAATAAAAGAATAATAAATAAATAACTCAAGTGATTGACTAACCAAGAACAAGAACATAAAACACTTGAGATTAAAAAAACTTCTCAAAAGATTCAGCTCCATTGAAATAAATCTAAAAGTTTTCGCAACAAACTATGAACTAATTTTTGCAAACTCCAACATCAACTCATGGCAGCAGGGGAAGACGTCACGCACAACTAATCAAGCAAATATAGCTTCGATAGAAGACACACATAATGGACAAATCGACTTAATCGTGAGCCATGCAGTGAAATCTCAACACCAAGCCATGAGCAATTCAAGATGTCACACTCACAAAGAACTATCAGCTTATGTACAAAAACTTCACACACTTACAATTAATTAACCAGTAAACCTAGCTGCACATATACGGAAATAACACCTGGAGATATTTTTCGCTACACACACATGGACTACACACCATAGGTTACGTCATCCACCACCTATTACCTAATTCACCAAAGATACAATAAACAAGTGTTTCCCATTGCACAGAGAGTTCTTCACACACACGCCCACTGCACTTCTATACCCACACAATCTCCATAAGAAACGTAATCTATATTAATCTTCATCCAAGATAGAGTTCTATTTACACAATAACTCTATCCGAGAAGCCAATTCAAGTAAGACTTCTTGATTCATATTTTTATTATTATTTGAATATCTAATAATCAAAAAAGCCAAAATTAAAATAATAGGACATAGTAAATATCCTAACAATCTCCCCTTTTTGACATTTTTGTTACAAACAGAAACTTCTCTTGAATCGTATAAATGAATATATAAATGTATTGAAGTTACAATACTCCCTCTCAATCTAAGATCAAGTTTTAAAGAAAATCCATCAAATTCTTCAAGTTCAAGAAACATCCAAAGAAGCAATAAAGGGATTCAAAGATTTCCAGCTGATGCAGAAGTTGAGATAAGTAAAAGCTGCTCTTAAACTTCTCTCTAAGGAACAACTGAAAAATCTTATTGAGCTTAAATGTCAACTTCAGATTGGTCAAACTAACTGTTACACTGCTCTTATTGATACTGGATTGAGAATAGTTGAGTTGAATACTCTTCAAGCATACCAACAAGCTTTTAACCTTCATACTTCTATACTAAAACAAATAGCACGGGTGAACTAGCTTAGAGAGGGAGATACCAATTCTAAATTTTTTCATGCAACTCTACTCTCTAGGAGAAATCAAACCATGTAATATAGCTGCATGATAGTAATGGGAACCTTTACTCTACTTATGAAGATCTCTCGACACTGGCAACTAGCGTCTTTACATATCTAACGGGCAACGATACTTCTGATCCTCCATCTTGTAATATGAGGAAGCTACTAGAGAGTTCACCTGAATCTGATATCAAGGAACACTTATGATCGCGCGTCGTTATGCTAGTCAAAATAAAATAACTAGACCTATTACTATAGCAGTGGTGAATCTAGGTCGATCCCACATAAAGTGTGTGTAAAGTTTATGAAATGAAATTAACCGATGTATAGGTTTAACGGGATTTTTTTAAAAGAAAAAAAAAGTGAAACTAACTAATAAAAACAAATTAAAGAAAATATGCAAAAATGATAAAAGTGGAGAATTCGGTAAAGACCCGGTTCTTTGGTTTAATCCCAGCCTACACCCTAACTAAGAATATTTCATTGATTTGTTGTTCTCTAACCTCTCCTAGAAACTATTAATCGTGGGTTAATGATTAACCTGAGTTTTCCCTTAGATAGTATTTAATCAAGATACGATCGTTAATTAAGCTTAACCACTGAATAACCTAGGATATGATCTTAAGATTTAATTAGTTAGTAGCATTACGAATTAGAAAAACTAATTAATCAAGGAAACAATCATATACGATGCGTCATTTAACCTAAATCATGTTATCCGCGTCATTTAACCTAAGTCATGTTATCCCTAATGATTACAAATCATTAGTTACTACATATGAATTTTAACATAACAATTATGGATTATATCAAAATTCTAGCAATGAGTTTGCAATTAAACGTTTCAATGAATTCATTAAAATCATCTTTTCATAATACTCAATGGATTCATACACAAATAACCGAACAATAACGAAAATCCGATTATCTATACATAATACCCAAACCATTAGCATAAGATAACACAATCAATTTCTAATTAGAGGAAGACACAACAAAAAAAATATTAAAAAAATACTTAATCCGAATTGTCGGCATCGATGTAGCCTCTGAATCAACGTCGGGGCGTCTAACCTTCCATGAATATCTCCTGAAAAATGCTTCAGCCCCCATTCTTATAACCTTACTGAAGCTCCCTTCGTTTCTCCTTCACTACCCAAGCTTCTTATTCCTATCTACTGTTTATCAATGTGACAAATAAAGATGGTGGTCCATCTCTAGTGTTCACGTCTCAGCCTAACCTCATTGCACTACCCTCTTATCTTGCAAGCTTTTTTTTGAAGAAGTCTTATCTTGCAAGCTCCTCGTATGCGTTAAACAAAAACCTCTCACACAACTCTCTTTTACGCTGTAGCTTGATGTGACAATTTAACTTGGTTGTCCACCATCACTGCTCACATCCCTTTAAAATCCTTCATCCGAATTGACATAAACATTTGCATTTCCGCATGACACCTGTGTGATGTCTGTATTTTGTAGGCACTATCTGCGTTAAACGCAGAACGTTTACGTGAAACATAGTCGTTCCTTGCCTCCAGCTATTATGCATCAGCGTCTCCTACTACTGGTTCGTGCTACGGCATTTCATTTGGCATGGACTGCGTTTTGCTCCTCTTTTATCCAATTGTTATCATTTTCTTCATGCTTCCGGCCTGCTTTATGTCATTTTACTCTCTTATTATTTCTTCATTTTTCTAGCAAGTACTTTTAATTTTTCTTCTTTGCATTTTTTTTTAATTTTCTTCTTCTCACTCCATGAAGACAAATGAGTATTAATATTCAAAAAATGGCACAAATACAATACTTTAGACTTACTTTAATTTCTTTGCTTCCAAACTATACCTAAAATCATATATAAATTAAAGTAAATATTTTAAATATTTTTGTATCATTAATCGTTAAATGTAAATGATTAAATGTATCAACAATTAAACACATATCAATTTAACAGCTCCAATCATATCTATAAGCTAAAAAAATCTCTATTTGGCTTGCATCCTTCTAAAACTCTAGGCTTCGATGGGTTTTTAACTCGATTCTTTCAACATACTTAGTCAAATATGGGTCCCCTATTCACAGAGGCGGTTCAGGAGTATTTCTCATCAAATAAATTATTCACAGAGGCGGTTCAGGAGTATTTCTCATCAAATAAATTGCTGAATGAGGTTAATCATACATACCTCTGTCTTGTGCCAAAAAAAAAAGCAAATCCCTTGGACTATGGCTAATTTTCAACCAATTTCCTGCCATAATAATCTTTAAAATGTGATTGCAAAGCTACTTACGGGAAAATTAAAAGGAGTTCTGAAGGATGTTGTAAACATCTTTTAAAGAGCGTTCATTTCGAAAAGGAATATACGTGATAATATTATGCTTATATAGGAGCTCTTTCAAGAGTACTCAACTGATAGAGAATCAATAGTTGTATGATCAATTTTTTTTTAAGGCATTTGATACACTTACCTGGAGGTTCATTCAAATATGCCTAGAAGCTATGGATTTTCCAAACACTAATGCAATGGATCATGAAGTGCATCTCATCAGCCTCTTTGAGTGTTTTAATAAATGGCCTACCTTTTAAACAATTTCGGAATACCAGAGGGATCAAGCAGGGTACCCTCTATCCCCCTACCTCTTCACTATTGCAATGGAAGGGTTGTCTAGATTATTTAACAGCATCCTTGCTTCAAATGGAAACTTCAAATTTCATTCTCGATGCAAAGCCAATAGACTCACACACTTACTCTATGTAGATGACCTGTTCTTTCATGTGAAGCTGATCAATCAATTTTCTGCCAACCTAATGATGAAACTTTTGGGACCATTTTCGAAATGGACTGGCTTAAGGATAAACTTTGAGAAGATTAGCCTTTTCTTATCTTCATATGTGAGAAACTCAGAGGCTATTAGCAAACTAACTGGTATGAGACTACACCCTCGTTTCTTAAAATAACCTGGGGTGCTTGTCACTTCTTCTAAACATAAATACGTAGATTGTATTTCTCTACTAGAAAAGATCAAAGGTAAGGTGAATGGTTAGCAAAACTGGTCCATGGCTAGTCCTCTTATTCAAAGAATAGTGCCCTTAAGTCTGCAAAATAAGTTGCCTACCTTAACTAGACTTTCGACCCTTATTTTGAATGGGCAATGGAATGGTATTTTTTGAGGTTTCTCTACTTTGCAAGATCTGTTACCAAACCTCCGTAATTGTCACAGAGATGATCTCATAATCTGGACACCTCACCCTTAGACACTATTCACTAATGCCTCCTATTATGCCATCTTAACGAGTCCCACAACTGATGTAGCTTGGTCCAAGATTTTATGGAAAAATCCTATAAACCTGAAAGCTTCCATAATAATGTGGTTGGTGATTAAAAACATATTAAAGGCAAAAATCGATCGCATGGACTATACAAGGAGCTTGCAGAAGATTGAAATCATTTATTCTTAAAGTTGTTTAGGGTAGAATGCAACATAAAACTCGATCGAATCATCTTTTTGTCCAACTCTCGGAAACCAAGCACAATGCTTATTAAAGTTGCATTTGTGACCACCACTTACTCTCTTTGGAAAGAACGAAACAACTAATTATCCAAGGGTGTTAAAGAAGATAAATACCAAGTTACAAATAAAATTGTTAATTGGCTTAGAGTTGCTATCATTGTTAAGAGTGTCACGACCCGAAACAGGCATGTGATTGGCACGTAGGACCTAAGGTTCGAAACCAAAGACCACACGTAAGCCTACCACTAGTGACAAAATAAATTCAAATCTTAAGAATGCAGCAAGTTCATACAATACAATAACAATAGGGTACATTAGAAAGAAGTTTTACAATTCATAAAATCCTGTCACTACAATGCTACAATACAAGATAAATGAAAATAAAGAAAGAAAGTACATAAACGTAGTTAAGTCAGAGCGGACACATCAAGTGAGTCACTGATGTGAAACTAGTGGTAGCTAACCTAAAAAATAAAGTTGAGGAGAATCAGATCTCGCTGAGTAAGTTCACACCATCCTACGATATCCAATATTATGCGCACAATCGTGCATGAATATCAAAATACATCCATATCATGCCATACATCCAATCATATCAACAATATAAATAAATTATGGGGGAGAATATCTGTAGAACCCTAATCTCTAAGGGTAAGCCCTCACAACTCTAAACCTCGAATAGCTGCGATGAGCTATACATCACCAACGGCCCAGCCATGCTCCTATACTTATGTAGCTGTAAGGCTCTCTTAATCCAAAAGGGTTACTAAAGATCATTGTATTAAGTTAGTAATTTAGCTGGCCCTCCGAGCATATCATCATGGAGCATTTTTCATGTATTTTAGATTTAAACCCGGATATTTATTGTGTTATTTTAAGAATACTTGTTGAATTTCCTTCGGATTGTAATGGCATGAAGCCCCTTGGCTTGTGGGGTGT
>JANSVB020000038.1:114406-131001 GCA_025504935.2 Erythroxylum haughtii
AGGTTGAGCGACAATCTTAAAGATTAAAAGTGTTATTTAAATAAATTGTCAGTAATTTATTTTATTTGACAAGTATCTATAATCTTAACATGGGGAACATAATTTATTATGTTGTGGAAAGTTAAAAATAAGGAGTTCAATCATAAATTTTTAGTGGAATAATTTATGATTAATTATAATAATAATATACTAGTCCTATATAGATTCTTATTATAATTTTAGACTTATTGATTTTTTCCTGCGATCCCTGTCATGCCTTAATTGTTTGAACCACACGTGTGTTATTTTTAATTTAAATAAGCAACATAATATTTTAATTAAAAAATTTATTCATTAAAAATTTAAATTAAATAGAAAAATCTATTGATTTGAATTACAAAACGCATAAAACAACTGTATAATCTTATCGGTTACTTCTTATGCAGAAAGGAAAAGGTTTTATATATATATATATATAAAAGCTTTTCCTTCTATCGAAGAGAGGATTATTGAAAAACAGAGAAAACAAAAACTTTTCAGAAAAATGCATGATCTATTCTTTCTGCCTACCTAAAAATAAGGATTACAGAAACAATTAAGGTTACACAACAGAAGGTTGTGGGTGGTAAGAAGATTTGCGGAAAGAAGATTTTTTGAAAAGAAGACTAGTGAGCGATTCTGCGCTTCTACGGGTTTGTCTTGTTTCGATTCTTGTGATTAGTTTGCCTATATGTATATTCCTGATCCTAGGTTGCTTCCGTTATAAATATTATTATTTCCATCACTCTGACAGGTGTGTCTTAGACCATATCCTTTTCCAAAAATTCTTTCCCACGCCAACACTTCTATGTTTTACCCTATATTTTCACTTTTATGTTACAAAAAAAGAACACACCTTGATACACGATTAATGTGTTCATCTAGAAACTTCAGAAAATATCTACCTTCTTTTATAAGCACTGCAGGATTACTTGTCCGTAAATATGAATCACACATAATAGCAATTTTGTATGGTTCTGTGTTACGGTTGATGATACTGTGGGCAAATGGATTTCAATACAGTTCAAGCGCACCTCTGAAATGTTCCATATCCTAACCGGGTGTGTAAGCTGATTGACATAGGCTTAGACTGAAACATAGCCATATAAAAAGTTGAAGTGCTATATTTTGTATAAGATTCTCATTTAAATATGCGAACAATTCATGATGGAATGAGTTACGTTTTGCCTCATCAGTTGCCTCCCTCGGTAGAATGCCTTTAACGTAGAGAATATAATATATAACATCTCATTAAGTAAACATAATTTAGTGGTACATTAGATCACCTAATTTGGAACTCCAACCGTCCAAACTTCATTATTCCATATTCTTGTCTTTAACAAATTCCACTCATTTTTATATTACATCAAATTTTCTTAGCAGATACTACAAATGTTAGTATATATGATGCGTTAAAAATTTTTGAGCTTTGAAGGTTTATTCTCCTCAATTTGTATTGCCACTTTTAAAAATTGTACTTAAAAAAAGAATAAATTGCAGATTTAATACGAATGAAGATTCTTCTAAAATTGAAGAAACAACACATTCACTTAATTTTCTTCTAAATTGCACAAAATAATTTATCCTCTTCGTAACAAGAGAAAGCTGTCGAAATCATGACTTTGTGAAAATAGTTTCTAATTTATCAATTTTGTGCCTGCCAGTGGTTTGTTGTGGCAAAGTTAAGAAAAGAATAACGTGCTTCAGAAGACAAGCCATGCATTGTTATCTGTTCTTCAGTTAAAGGAGTTTTATACGGGGAAAAGAAGAAAAAGAAAAAGAAAAGGAGGAGGTCATGTTATGGGATTGACTCTAGTTTCCAAAAGCAATTAAGAATTTACGTGACATCAGAATCAGCAAAGATCATTAGTCCTGGGACAGCTTTGCTTTGGCTTCCGGGATCATAAAAGAAAATAATCACCGGCATTCTGATCATACTCCACTTCTAGTTCGTTTGTCGACGGCACAAGAGAATTGCAACATCTACGACAAACAAACAGCGGAGGTACAGTTTCAGAGTCGTCGATAAAGTTGCAGCGAGTGTGTTGCCACACTTCACATATGTCACATGCCACCATTCTCTCCCCGTCATCATCTTGAGCTCCACATTCACATCTTACCTTCCAGCTATCAGGGCCACCTTCATACATCAAGGGTGTAGTTATGTCTGTACCATGCCCTCTCACAGAAATTTCTACCCCCGACTCAACAGCTCCAAACAGCAACTCTCCTTCTTCTAGTTCTTCCATGTTTTCTATCTCCGTCACCTCAAAGTTCTCAAATATGCAGTAAGTGTCTTTGAGAGCATACTCAGTTGCTTGTTTCAATTCCAGAACTGTTGCAGACAACGGAAGCACAACAATCTCACCGGGCGGCAAGTCCTTGTGCGGTCTATATTCTAGCCCAGATAGTTGCGGCGTCGGCGACACGTGACATATAAACCTGAATAATACATCATCATCATCATCCTTAAAAGGCCACTCCTTCACAAAATGCTTGCTGTCTAGGATCACCTGAATTGCTGATTCCACAAGTTCTGACTGAGGGTAGTTCAGCAGCAAGTTTGTATACAAATAAACTATATCATTATACACATCAACCCCAGCCCCAGGTCCCTGAGCTAGAGCTGGTGCTTTGAGGATCTCTGATTCATGTTCACTGGCTTTAATAGGCCTTGATCCATCACCAAGATCATGCAGAGAGTATTCCAGCACCCGGGTTTTAGGATTAACTGCACGGCGTACTACATGAGAACCAACAATAACATTGTTCATTGATTTCAGAACATAATCAAGCAAACCAGTGTCACCGATATGCAGCCGAGCTGAGTCTCTCACTTCTTGTCTACTCATCCCTTCTTGATTCAAAGTTCCCGTCTTCTTACTTCTCAAAGTATCCACTATCACCTCTGCTGCATATTCCAGCCTTCTAATAGGCCACCTACTGTCCAAAGTTGTAGCCAGAGAACTGAAATTTCTATACCTTGTACTCTTATCCTTCATCAAATGCTTCTTCTGTGTGGGGAAACTGATAGATGATTTTGAAGCACAAGAAATTTTACTTTGTTTCTTGACTGCATAAGGATAAGATTTAATTGTGAGCATAAACCTGAGAAGATCTCCAAGACTGATCAACTGAGTTTCGCTGAAACCTCTGTAGTATCGGATTATCTGCTTGATATCTTTGAATTGAACCGAATCGTGGAAATTCTGGATGATCTCATCGACATCCAATGAACTTAGAATTTCTATTGCTCTGTTGTAATTATGCTCAGTCACGCCAAAGCTTCCACGACAGAATTTATATCCCCACTTACCAAACCACGAATGCCCGTATGCAACTCCGTAGAGAAGGCGAAGGTCCATGGACCTCTTCTTGGAAACATCCTGAACAGTGATTTTCCTAACAAGATGTACAAGAAACTCAAAATCAAAATCTGGAATACACACCTAAAAATAGCGGAATACATTTTAGAGATTAGTGGTACCGGGCTCGAAGGTTGTTACAAATCCGGTCCCAAAGGTCCATGATTTCCCTGCCACTAATGTACTTGGAACCTCCCTCTATTCCATTGATGCAGAGCAAATGACCAAAACCATTACAGTGAACTAATCCATGCAAGAGATGAGTCTGATGATCAAAAGCATCATGTTCCAATCGCTTGTTCCAGTGGCTGTCTGGTGGTATGATCAGATGATATTTTCTTTTGGAGACAAAATTACCACTCCAACCTAAATCACAAAACCAAAGATTCAAAGAAAAACCAGAAATTACTGCAAGGCCTCATATACAAAAGAATTAGCAATTCCCTCAAAAAGAATCAAAGGCAAATCCAAACGTAGACAAGAAAGATGGAGAAAAAAGGAAAAACCTTTCAGTAGAAGACAAAAACCCAGTTGAAATACTAGAATTGGATAATAAAGATGGTGGAGAGAAAGCAAAGAATCCTAACCGGTACATCTACAGTGATCGCAGAAGGGCTGAAAAGAGAGATGGGCATCTTCTTCGATGGTGTAGAGAGGGACAACAAAGTTATTACTTTGAAGGAGGAGCAGGGTGCAGCTAACAGGCATGCCCTCCACATCGTAATCTTCGGGTTGGGTGCAGTCCCTGAGAAACAGTCGAATGTTATCGCGAAATGGTCCAGTGGGACGAAGGGGGCAACCAGGGTCACCAAACGTGTGAAAGTTGTAAAATTTAGGCCTTCGTTTTCTCTTCTTGCAAGATTCAACAACTGGGATTGGCATTGCTAATAATACCAACTCCAATTACTCAAGCACACGCATACACATACACAATTCTTTGAATGCAAGAGGCTAAGCTAATTAGTGGATAAGAGAAAGAAAGTGAAAGAAGGAAAAGGTACTTACAATTTGGGGTTAGAACACAAATCACAATCTGTTAGATGTTTCAAACGTTAGTTACAGAGTTATATTTCCCGCTAGAATTGGAACGTACACTAACTGAGACTGAAGTACCCCTCATTAGGGAGTTAAGATTATTATTAGTCAACGGTTTGCCGCCTTTAAATTACGAATGTGTTCAGAATGTTTGTACTTGGATGGTTGGTTTCAAGGGCATTTATAAGAAACGATTGTTTTTCTAACCGCTGGCAGTTACCAGTTAGGGGATGCGGCGACTTGGTCTCGTGGAGCAGTTACTGCGTTCACGCGTCTAGCTTGAACGGGCTGGAATTAGCTCACTCAGAATCTCATCATCATACGGAGACACAACCACAACGTGATGACAACACGTGCATTGTAGGATAAATTAAACTTTTCATATTTTCTCATGAAATATGATTATTTTAATTTTTTAAGATAATTAATTCATAAACATCATAACATATCAATCACCTTATTTGATTTTATTTTTAATAACTCTAATTTATGAAATATGTTATTAAAAATTATGGTTTCTAATCTCTAACATTATTTATAGGAACAAATTGAAATATCTCTACTAATAATATAAAGCATGTACATATTTATAATTGGATACCAATTTAATTCCATTTTAATTTTAATTTTAACTAAATTTAATTATCATTTAATTTTTAATAAAATTCAGTATCCGATACTAGTTAAATATATTATATTTGATCATAAAATTTTTCAAACTTTATAATCTAAGTCCAACATAATTAAATTATTTTTTTCGCATCACCTATTCTTTCTATATGATTCATTAGGTTATTAAATATGGTAAAAATAAATATAAGTTATAGTTATAAATTTTATTTTAGATTAGATAAATTAAACTTATACTTAATTTTTAAATAAATAATTTATACTAATAAACTAAGATTGATGTTTAATGATGTATCATGACTACCCAAATATTATTTATAACTATTAAAGTAGTTTTGACTAAAATTTTCATGTATTAGTTTTCAGTATAATATAGTCATTTTGTTGGTTTATACCCTATAATCAATTGATTGATTATAGTTTAGTGAGATAATTTTTTTAAAATATTCTTTATCTTATACATATTCAAATATATATGATAAAGTCTACGAGATAAATGTACATTGTAAATAAAATTATAATAAGATCATAATTATGAAATTTTTATTTCCCAAATTATTTCTAATCATTATGCTATTAAAATTGGACATTAATATAATGCTAAAAGATTAACAAACGTTATGTTTCTTCCTTATAAAAGAAGTGGTCGATTTTATAGACTAAAGTTTGGAGATACTTAAATAACCATATGAGTATTTGTTAGAAAACAATTTCACTAAACGGATCCTATATAAGAATTCTATTTAGAAGATTACTTATAGGTCTATGGAAATTCTCATTACGACAATCTTATAAATAATCTTTTTATCTCATATAGGGATTTCTATGTTTTAATACTAATTATGACACTCTAGTCAAGGGCAGCTCAATCGATAGGCAATAGATATAATATAAACTATATGAATGTAATTAAGTAATCAATATAGGATTTGTTATCATAAATTGATTAGAAAGAATGTTTTATTGTTCTCGATTAGCGTTTATTTGAAAAATTCTTGGCCAAAATGGAATAACACTTTAAAATTAGTTTTCAAATGCCATTAATATAATCAATTACTAATGATGGAAAATTAAAATGATTGCACTTAAATAAAGTAATGTTGATAGCCTAAGTGGAATTTGGCCTAAAGATGAAAAGGCCCAATTGTTAGGATTTATATAAGTCTATTAGAAGGCTTAGAAAATTCTTTGGCGCAGGAATAAATGAGGAAGTCTAGGATTTGAGGGTCAAGGTAGTTGAAAACATGAATAATATGTGGTAGATACTTACTCAGCACGTGGTCAAAATTGAAAAATAGTTGGAAGTTAAGCAATTATAGGGACACTGCTTGAGGTTGTTCAAGTTAGGAAAGGTGTATAAGCACACAAAAGACACAACTTAAACAAAAGATCTTATGATTATTTGAACTTACACTTCGTACCCTTCCTTTACTTAAATAAAATTGTCTTTTTAACTTAAATTTTAGGCCAATACTCTTTAGCATTTAACAACTTGGTAACTTAGAATTCTATTATCTAAGTTTTCCAAAGCCACTTATATTGTTGATTAGAAGTCAAGTGCAATTTTAAGAGAATTCTTCCCTAGCACACTCAAATTTCAAGTTGAAAAGTGATCGATTAGCACACTCAGTGAGACTACATTGTTGCATGTAGGGCATGGAAAAGAAGTTGTTATGCCTCAGTCCTGGAGGAAGAAGTCTTTACTATATTAAGGAACGAAGGCCTTATATCCCAAATAATTGAAAATCTTAAAAAGGCAATGTCACATTCGATTAAGTCCCTAATTAGCGAGAATTCAAAACATCTAGCTATAATAAATAATATTGTTTATGCAAATGATATTTCATAATATAAATTCCAATTTGGCCTCACCAAATGAAGCAATCAATATGTTAACAAAGAAGACGGAAAAACTTTTTGTCGCTTTAGTATAGGTCACTAGATAGGATTCTCCCTCTGTAGTAAGACAGATTTCTAAAGAACTAAGGGGGGAGCTTGCAATAAATACTACGAAAGTTGATGAGTTTAGTCATACTCTAGCTTATTCCTCTATTGAAGAAAGATACATTTTTGCTCATAAAAGATAGGATATTCATGTTACGCCTTTGCGTATTAATCTTAGAAATATACAACAGGTGGTCAGGCCTCAAGCTCCTAGAAGGCAAGGAATTAGTTTTAAAGTCAAAACTAATGGACTAAATTATGATTTCGGGGCAACTTTTTGGCTATAAACTATAATCCTATCCTTGTTATTGCTCCTATATGAGGTGTCAAGTTGATATGGAAGCTATTCAAAAACAATATGGGCTTAACTTGAGACAGATTGGTCACCTAGAATTTTATAAGCCTTATTGAAAGCATATTGACCATGAGAATTCTTATCTTTGTGGCACATAATTCCTAAGTTTACTTTGACTTCTGGTGAATATGAGCAATTAACTATTAAGTACATTACTATATTCACTATTTAATATGCTGAATTGGCTAATTAAGACATTTTCAACAATTTCAAACTTAGACTTTCCAAATTGATTGATAGGTTCGACTTCTTCCTTGTATACTCTTTTGCTTATAAATTATGTCCTTTCATAGATAGAAATGGAAAGACCATTTCATACACAATTTTTTTGTACTAAACGTAAAGTCAGTATAGTTGACTTATCTAGAACTAGTTAAAAAAGTGAAGAGAATGCAGACACATTTATCACTTAGTTTAGGAGAAAGAGGAGTCAATGTTGAATTACACTCCCACAGATCGAGTATGTAAAGCTAGCTTAGAGGGGTCTTGATATTAAACTTTGAAAAAAATTCCAAGGTATAGAATTATATGATTTTTATGAATCGACAACAAAAGTGTGACAATATGACAAACTCCTTAGAGAAGAAGGACATTGGAAAAAGAGCTTATTAGATACTTATTTTATAGAAACAAGTTTATATGACTCAACAATAGTTAAAGTTTATATCCCTAGAACTTGTATTTTTCTTTCTCTAAAACAAAAATCACTCGAAGCCAATACACTTTCGATACCTTCAAAATAGAGGAAATCTTAAATTTCTTATTTTGGGAAAATTTTATTGCTTTGTTGTTAGAATAAATAATTCCATAAAAGAAGAGATTCAATGGAGGAACTATTGCCAACAATACATAGAGTCAATGAATTCGTGTTGGCGATTCAAGAATGATATTCAAGATCAGGTTAATAAGGAAATTCTTTTATTTTCTAAAGTTGATCAAATCATATTGATAAATAAAGATCAATTTCCATCAGTAACAACCGTTAATACTTTTGAGTTTGATTTATGACTTTTGCTAGATGTTAACAATTGTTCCTTATAAAGAAAGTACTTTAAACCCAATGAAAAAGAAAGAATGTGTAGAAGTTATTAGTGAATTCATAGGAAGTAGAAGTTATTAGTGAATTCATCAGAAGTTGCCCCAATCTACATATGAAGATGAAAGCCCTAGTAAATTCTTCATGATAAGGGAAATTTCCATTTAATTGTCATGTTTCGTTTCTTCAATGAAGCTTCCTGCCTCTTTTAATAAAACTTATGGGAAGAAAATAAAACCTTTTTTTATGATAAAATAGAATTCAAAGTTCCTATATTGGTTATAAATCCATGAATTCTAAAAAAGATGGTAAAAGAAAAACCAAAAAAATAATATAGCCCAACATGTAAGACCTTTGTACATTAAAGACCATATTAATGACAAACCAACCTCAAGAGTTTTGGTTGATAATCGATCAACTGTATAAATTATGTTGAACAAAATGATGTAAGTTTTGTGTAAAGATTATACAGATTTGATCCTAATGGAGGTTTCTGTTGTTACATTTACTAAGCAGGCTACTAAGGCATGGGAAATTATCCCAATACACGTCATAAGAGAAGAGAAGTCTCCATTGGTAGCATTCTTTATCATAGACACAGATACAAGTTATTAAGTTATATTGGGAAGTGTAACACCCAATACTTAATAATGGAATCGAAATATCGAGTATTACCACATTCTTAAATACCTAAAATTTCAACTCTCAAAGTTTTCTATTCAAAACATCAATATTTTAGCAATTACTATTCACTTTATAAAAATTCGATAAAGTTTCCTCTATATTTAATTAAAAAGCTCTTGCAAGAAACTTCAATACACTTCTTATACATGTTACTCAACTATCCATCTTTACATCAAACTCTTTGACAAAATAATTTACCCATCCCCCAATACATTTCAACTCATCTAAACAAAATTTCGTACATAACTTTCATATATAATTCACAATAAAATTATGTAAGATCCTTCACTTCTTTATTTGTTGTCATAACCAAAAATAAAATAAATTTTTTAATATATCCACCTCCAAGTCTTCTGAGATCCTCTATGTGACTCTAGTCTTGTAATAGATCCACTACAACTTTCTCCTAATTCTCTTCAAAACCTACGTGTAGAAAGAAAACCACACGCTAAGCTATAGGTTTAGTGATGTTCAAGCAATTCTATTTCTCATTCAATTCAATTCATTCCACCATAACATGTATAACATACAATATTTTTCAAAAATAAATATCTTTATTTATTTCTAAACATAAATAGGCATTTAAAACCAATTTATGAAATACAAGCATGTATCTATTATAATAATTCATATCTGATTACACAATGATCAATAAATTATACAACTAATTGCTACTTTCATTTGAAGTTATTTAATCCTTAATCATGCATTTATATTTTTTTTTGTAATTACCTAAAGAAAAATCTAATAGAATTGCATCGTCGAGCTGCATAAGTGGTATTTTAAAATACGAGATCAAATTCTCGGAACCATACGATCTATTTGTATATCTATATCTCACGGGACCAAGCTCTTGGAGCCATATAGTCCATAAGACAAATCAAATATCTTATATTGGAACCAAGCTCTCAAAGCTATAAAGTCCATTACACATGTCATGACGTAGTACGGCTAACTCCCTAATTGACATGCTAACCTTATCACATTCCTCCAATTCCTATTTATTTTACTAGGGGCAAATCTAATTTAATTCCATTGAAATTTAATGATAAAAACTCATAATAGTCAATTCAAACTATTCCATATTTGGCCAAAGTAAATGCCACTCTTTAATGTCATTTTTTCATTATTATTTTTAATTTAGTTCATAGAGCATTCACGACATATTCATCTTACCAATTAGTCAGAAATAATATGTATATCAAGTTTCCAAATTTAAACATAATGTATGTCAATTAGGGAAAATACAAATTATAAGTGTGAAATTGAAATTAATCAAATATACTACTTCATTTACAATCAACAATTTCATAAACCCCCAATTTTATCTCAAGAACATTATATTACCTAAGACACAATTTTTAGGAAAAAATAGAATTGCAAGATCACATATCAAATTGATGCCCAATTCTTCAATTAAGCTTCCATAAACTTCAATTTCACCATCAATTCTTTATTCCTTCTCTTTCTCCTTCTCTTTCTCCTTCTCTCTCCTTCAATTCATCTTCTTTTTCTTCATAATATTACATAAAAAATCAATTTTTATGCATTTTAATTCATTAATGCATGAAGCTATACTAAAATCATGTACTAAAAACAACCAAAACTCCATTAACTTACCTTATTAATTTTCGGGTACTATTCATCAAGAACACCCATATACTTTTTCTTCATCTTTTTCCTAACATTCTTGTTGATATGGTGAGTTTAGGGATCCTAGGTTGATGATTTAGTATTTAATAGTTGTTTTGGGGTTAAAGATAGAGAAAATTAGCTTGAAAGTGGAGGAAAATGAGAGAAAATGGAGAAAAAGACGAGAGTTATCGTTCTTGGCAATGGTGAAGAAGAGAGTGCCAGGTGGAAATTAATGCTATTGGTCCCATTAAAAAGATATCAACCCCACATAAATAACTTAATTAATATCATTTATTTCCATTAACATTTTTGGGTTTGACTTTTACCTTTTTTAAATCAAACTTTAGCCATTAGTCAACTCTTAGTCAAACTCTCAAAATAAACTCGTTTTAACCTCAAATTAAATCCTCGGGCTGTCCTTAAATAATACTATTTAATTCCAAATAAAATAAAGTGCTATTTTAGTCTCGAGTGTCACTATTCCCCTCGGGATGCACTATCAATACTTGAAAAGTATTATTCATGAAATAGAAATTTTTGGGGCATTACAGGAAGAGATTATATTCATTCCCATTTATGTATTCCTTCGTCTCTTCATTAGTGTTTACTCTTGAAGAAAGGTGATGAGGTGGAAATTATTTGGGCTAATTCTCGTCTTTTTTTTATAAAGTGGATACAACAAAGGAAAAATTCTATGATGATCAAGTGAGGCTTTCAAATTCACAAATGGTCTGATGAAGAGTATTTAAAAATTAAGGGTGAAAAGAAAATAAAGTCAAAGTCAGAAATGTTGATGAAGACAACTGTCATCGGGCTTGCTACCTGATGAGAATTCCAATTGTAAAGAAACCTAATGAATGGACTTTCACAAAGAGAAGATGCAGTAACTACGATCATAGAAGTCAAATTCTAAATGTCGCAAATTATGGAGAATTTCAAACAGCTAGAAGGATATTTCAAGTTGGTTTATAAGCAGGAAGAATTCTTGATAGAGAATGAAGGTCGATTTGAAGATTTGAAATATGGTACAATAAAAGTCGATGACTTCGAGGGTCAAAATTAGGAATTGCTTGAGGAGATAAACTTGAGTAGTTTAAGAGAATTTTGAAGTGTGTTTGTGAGTAAAAGTCTTGATTCAAAAATAATAATGGAATTAGTCAAACTTCTAATGAATTTAAAGATTGTTTTGTCTGGGATTATACTAAAATGTTAGGATTAGATAGAAAGTTAGTATAACATAGACTTCCTATAAGGCCAGAATTTCAATCTTAATGTTAACCTCCTAGACATTGATCCAAAAAAGTGAGATAAAAATTAAAAATGTTTAAATGTTGTGTAAGGTATATTTTAATTTTAATAAACGGACCAAATATATTGAATGGGAATGTAATATTATACATATAGTAAAGAAAAATTCCAAGAAAAATCCGCCACAAAGGAATCTATTGGGTGTATACTGAAGCAAAATAATAAGGTAGATCATGAATAGATCATTTATTTCTTAAGTAAAATATTGACCCCAATAAAAAGGAAGTACGACCTATTAGTTTATTACTATATTTTCCTGCTCAAAATTAAGACATTATTTACTTCAAAATTTGGTTTGTGTGGTTTTAAAAATTGACTTAATGAAATATTTATTGACCAGTTATTTCAGGGAACATTAGAAAGTGGCTTATGACACTTGTAAATTTTAACGTATTTTATTATCTTTAAAAGTTAGTAAAGGCCCATATATTGGCTAACTTCTTAGCAAGCCACCTAATGATAGAGTGAGAAAAGGTGACACCATTTCGCGAGCATCGTTTTGAGCTTTTCCCTCCTAATCCAGACTCCTCCTTACTACGTCGTGCTCCTCATGGCATCCGCTGACCCGAAGGGTCAACTCCAAAAGCGTAGTCGTACTCAAAAACGAGAGGACAACACGCCTTCATGACCAAAACCTTCCTATAGTGTTGTTATGTTGGGTGAAGCTACTTCCGTCACCGATGGAGAGGATCGAGCCTGGCCTCCTGAGGAACTCATTGAACCGAAAGAGGGTGACATCTGTCAACTCACCGGTGAGGAAGGAGTAGGCATCGCTTTATCTTCTCAGTTTAAAACGAAGTTGGACAACGTCTGGTCGCAAGCTGTCGTTGTCAAACTACTAGGGCGTAGGATCAATTTCCAAACATTCGCCACCCACTTGTGAAGTCTCTGGCAACCAAAAGGGCCTATTAAGATGGTGGAATTAGAATAGGAGTTTTTTTTATCCGCTTCAAGGAGGAAGCTAACTACCTCCATGCCCTCACCGACGAGCCTTGGGTCGTCTATGGCCAGGCAGTGTCGGTGCAATGATGGACCCCTTCATTCCGGCCATCTCAACATCGAATCCACCATGCTATCGTCTAGATACGCTTCCCCGACCTTTCGATAGCGAGGTACCACCCGGGTGTCCTCAAGGTGTTGGGCGACCTAGTCGGTACTACCATTCGAATCGATGAAACTACCCTCTTTGCGTAGTGGGGAAGATATGCTCGACTTGCAGTGGACCTCAACCTTACCTCCCCGTTACGTCCATACGTGCAGCTGGATGGGGAAATGTTGCGGGTTGAATATGAAGGGTTGTCGTCTATCTGCTTCTTGTGTGGTAAAGTTAGCCATGACGTTGCTGGCTATACGCAGCAAACTCCAGCCCCACCGGTTTTGCAAGCCAACGTTGGACCTACCTCAGACACGTCGGTGACGGCGTCAGCAGCTGGTGCAACACCCAACAAACCCCGCCCTCGCAACGGTCCAGAGCCTCCAACGGTCGACCCTCCTATAGGCTATGGACCGTGGATGATCATCCAACGCAAGCCCCGTGCATATCCCACCTGTCCAGATCCCACGCAAAAGCAGCAAAGCCTAAGCTCCCATCAATGGTCTCTTCCAAGGAATGGCTCACGCTATGCCATACTGACAGCCCCAGACAGCCTCGATAAGCTTGACAAGACTATCCCTTCAAGCATAAGGACAACTCCAACGATGATATTTGGGTCCAAAATAGATCTTGCTCCAGCTAAAGGCAAAGGAAATTTCACCCCTTGATCCCAGACGAGTAGACTTGCTAGGCCCAGTCAAAAAAATGGGCCCAAGCACCCATCTGTTCAGGCCATAGGAGAATGCTCCAGTCCACATGGGCCTCCAGAACAGGTCCTTAGCCCAAGCCCCCAAGTCCAGCTCCAGCCTACTAGCAGTGAGAAAAATATTGTCGTGGCCCTCAATACTCATTCGGAGATGGTTTGTGACCATCGTCTCTTAGGGGAAGAAGACCTGCTTGCTGAAGAGAGTCCCCAATTCATGGATGGGGAAGAGGCCCAAACCACCCCTGGGCCACCCAGTGAGAATATCGATATGCCCCACATTAATCCCCCAGACATAACAGTCGGCGAGGAGCTTCCTGATCCTCTCCCATCCACACCCACTATGGCAGGGGCCATGTCTCATTCTCTGACTGACGAAACACAGGATACTACTAGAGGTACGGTACCTCCCTAGCCTATTTTGTTTCCTTATGTCAATTTTCCTTTGGAATTGCCAAAAGCAGGAGGTCGACACCTCCTTACCATTCTTCGGAATTATGTTAGGATTTTGAATCCTGGTCTCCTAGTTTTAATGGAACCTAAGATTAGTGGTACTAGGGCCCACAAAGTGATTAGTGCTTTGGGGTTTGACTTTTCCTTTCGAGTCAAGACTGCGGGATTCTCTGGTGGGATATGGCTACTCTAGAAAGCGGAATTCCATCTTTAGGTAGTAATCACCCACCGTCAATTTATTCATACGCAGATCCAGTACGCATCTCGAACTTTTGAGTTTACTGCGGTCTATGCAAGCCCTCACTCCACTTCTCAATAGTTGCTTTGGCTGTTTTGACTTGGGTTGGCAGTACCACCCAATCCTCTTGGCTAGTTGGAGGGGATTTCAACACTAAATTAGAACTTGCGGATAAGCGCGGGGGGCTCAATCCTCACGAGTTTTCAACAACAAATTCCAGGATTGGGTGCATGCGTGTAGTCTCCATGACCTCAGATTTATCGGTTCACAGTTTACATGACGTTGAGGTCGGGTTCAAGCCTATTTAAACCGGGTGTTTGGCTCGTCCTCCTAGCTACAAGCTTATCCTCACATTGAGAACCTTCATCTCCCCTTTCTCGGCTTGGATCACCGGTCCACGCTGTTTCTTCTGGAACGCCCTGCTCCTATAGGCCTTGACCCCCCTTCTTTTCATTTCCAGAATGCCTGGCTCACCCACCAGGGGTTTGCCGCAGTCGTCGCGCAACGTTGGTTACCGTCAGGCGAAACAATGAGTCAATCTTTAGCTCTTTTCTCCCTCTAACTCAAACATTGGAATCATTCGATTTTTGGAAATATCTTCCATCGAAAGAACCGCCTACTTTCGAGACTCCAGGGTATTCAGTGGGCCATAACGTCGGAGAATTTGGCCGACCTCTCCACATTGGAAGACCAGTTCAGTACGGAATTGCTACAAGTTTTATGTGAAGAGGAAGTTTACTGGCACCAAAAGTCTAGATGCGACTGGCTTTCAAAAGGCGATCGTAATACAAAATATACCACACGCTCACACTATCCAAACGACAAAAGCTTCGCATAGAGAGTCTCACCGACTCTCACGAAGTCTGGATTTCCCAACTGAACCAACTGAGAACCTTAGCCAGAGGCTTCTTTGTCGCTTTGTACACTCAGGAGGAGGGGTCGAGACCCTCCTTCCCTATCTCCAGTGGGTTCCCTGCGCTTTTTACAGACAGGTTGCAGGCCTTCAGCCAGCCTGTTCTAGACACTGAAATCCAATCAACAGTGCTTGATATGAATCCGAATAAAGCCCCTGGAAAGGATGGTTTTAATGCCCTTTTCTTCCAACGACATTGGGGACAGGTCGGGCAACAAGTTACTGAGTATGTCAAGGTAATTTTTTGGGAGGAACGTTGGGAAGATGATCTCAATCAAACTAACATTGTCCTAATCTCGAAAGTTCCTTCTCCGCAGCGGATTACTCAATTTCGACCGATTAGTCTCTGCAATGTGCTTTACAAAATCATCGCCAAAGTCATTGTCAATCAGTTGAAGAATCACCTGGATTGGCTTGTCTGGATGGCCCAAACCAGTTTCATCCCAGGCTGCCAAACTACGGACAATATTATTATCGCCCAAGAAGTCATTCACACGATGCGTAAGAAGACAGGAAGGAAAGGTTTGATGGCCATTAAGGTGGATCTCGAAAAAGCTTACGATCAGCTTCGGTGGGATTTCATCCAGGACGCCCTAACAGACATAGAGCTTCTAGACACTTTAATCTCGGTCATAATGAAATGCGATACGACAGTAACCTTACAGGTTGTGTGACAAAGTCAGGCGATGGCCTCGTTTCGCCTATCCCACGGCGTTAGACAAGGTGACCTGCTATCCCCTTATCTTTTTGTCCTATGTATGGAACATTTGGGCCAACTCATTTCTCACAAGGTGGCCCAAGGCCTTTGGAAACCTATTACTTTAAGTCCAAAGGGCCCTCAGTTATTTCATCTTTTCTTTGTCGATGACCTCGTCCTTTTCGCAGAAGCCACGGTCACTCAATCCCATGTCCTTGGTAAGACTCTGGACGAATTCTGTCAGGCTTTAAGACAAAAAGTGAATCCTGACAAAACTCGTATCTTCTTTTCTAAGAATGTGACCTCAGCTCTTGGCAGCCAAGTCAGCCACGCTTTACACATCACCAGTACGACCAACTTGGGGAAATATCTAGGCGTCCCGTTACTTCACGAGAGGTCTTCCCGCCACACGTACCAACATATCCTCGATTGGGGATGGCAACGGGGCGGGTATGCCATCCCCCGTACCCGCCCCATGAACTCGCCCC
>JANSVB020000038.1:146936-158684 GCA_025504935.2 Erythroxylum haughtii
GAATATTTCGATCATATACTCACTGAGGCTGGTGTCCACATGGAGAAAGGCAAGATCAGTGCTATTGTTGATTGGCCAATTCCTCAAAATATTAAACAATTGTGGGGCTTCCTCGGCCTCATTGGTTATTATCACAGATTTATCAAAGGGTATGTCATCCTGGCAGCACCTTTGACTGACCTACTCAAAACATATTTTTTCAATTAGAGATCCATAACAACATAAGCTTTTACGAATCTTAAACAGGCTATCACTACAGTTCTAGTGTTAGCACTTCCTAATTTCTAACAACCTTTCACTCTAGAAACTGATGCTTCCAGTATTGGTGTTGATGCAGTGCTAAGCTAAGCTAGCCACCTAATTGCTTATTTTTCAAAGAAACTATCAATTCGTATGCAGAGACAATCAGCTTATACCAGGGAGCTATTTGCAATCACAGAAGGCTTAGCAAAATTCAAGCACTACCTACTGGGCAAGAAGTTCATAATTAAGACAGACTAAAAGAGCCTCAAGTCATTAATGGCACGGTCACTGCATAAGCTGAACCAACAACAATGGCTACACAAATTCATTAGTTATGACTTTGAAATTCAATATAAGCCTAGAGTTGAAAACTTTCCTGTTGACGCTCTTTCATGAAGTTTTTTTGCTGCATGGTCTGAACTAAAAATTGACTGGTTACAACAGTTTAAGAAAGCTGTGAATGATGATCATGAGTTGCGACAACTCATAACTCAATGGGATTCACATCAACAACAAGATGCCCCCTACTTTGTAAAAAATGGAATTCTGTATTGGAAAAAACCGAATTGTCATTCCCAAAGATAGTCCTTTGGTACAGCAGATTTTGCAGGAATTCCATAGTTCATCAATTAGGGGCCATTCCGGAATAGCTAAGACAATTGAGCAAATTTGTTTCCAATTTTATTAGCCCAAAATACAACAACAGATCAAGGATTATGTTCTTAACTGTGTAATTTGTCAACAAGTGAAAGCTGAGAATAAACTTCATGTAGGTCTGCTCCAACCTTTGTCGGTTCCAAACCAGATTTGGGAGGAGATATGCATGGATTTCATAACAACCTTACCTCCAACAAATTTTTATACTATAATCATGGTAGTTATTGATCGTTTGTCAAAGTTTGCACAGTTCATTCCTCTCAAGACCATACTCTAATAAATAAGTGGCTGAAGCTTTTATTACTCAGATCATCAAAATTCATGGTTTTCCCAAATCCATTGTTTCTGACTGTGATAAAGTTTTCATCAGTCATTTTTGGCAGCAACTTTCCAAATTACAGGGAACTTTTTTGGCCATGAGTTCCTCTTACCATCCCCAAACGGATGGCCAAAGTGAGGTACTTAACAAAACATTGGAGATGAACTTGAGATGCTTTTGTTTCCACAATCCTAAGAGCTGGTTGTGGATGCTACCATGGGCACAATACAGGTACAATAATTCCTATCACCACCTTATTCACATGACTCCTTTCAAAGCTCTTTTTGGGCATGATCCTCCTAAACTTATTTGGTATGAGCTTCAAACTCGTGATCCTCCTGCCTTACAGGAGCTGTTACAAGAAAGGGATAAAACACAACTTGCTTCGAGCTCAACAGTATATGAAACAACATGCTAACTACAAGCACAAATAATGGGAATTGCCTTGAGGACAAGGTTGTTTTTTATGGGAGGGTATTGTAACAAGTAGCAAAAAGAAGGCCACAGTAGATATAAGGATGTTGAATTTGAGATAGGAAACCAACTGGACAATAAGACAAATGGAGAGTCAGTTACGCACAAAGGACAGGTGGCATCTAATCCTGAAATCAAGGGAGTCAAAAGGAGCAGTAGAGTGAGAGTATCAAATCCTCAATGGATGGACTTTGTGCGAGGAGGCTAAGAATGATAACCACCTTCTCTTGCAACTTCTCTCTCTCCTCTGAGTTCCTCCCTCTTCCTCCCCTTCTGATACATTCTTTCTGATTCAGGTCATTGAAGCTCAACAGTGGAGATTGATCTGAATACGATCTATCATTCTTGCTTTGCATTCCTATTATCGTTTGAGTATAGTACTATTATATTAGAGATTTTTAGATTAAGTCATGTTTGAATGTTATTGAGAGAGTTGCTAATTTCTGTAACCACGTTCTTTCATTATCGGCATTGTTACAAATATTTTCAGGTATCATTGGCCAAAGATTTTTTTAAATTAATACTATATATTTCATGCCACATCTAATGAAAATTAATTAAACTAATATCTATCAAGATAGGTGATAAATAGTATTAAAATATAAAAATCCATGAAGATCTTAAGTCAAAAGTTCTTTTATACAATCATAATGAGTTTTCTCTTAAAAATCTCTTAAATTTTATAAATTTATTCTCTAACGAGTACCAATATATTTGTTTAAGTATTCATATAATTCAGTCTATGAGATTCGTTTCTCATCCTATTAAAGATAAACGTAACGTATAGTATTGTTTTTGTATATTAATATACAATCTTAATACAAGAATAATTAGAAATAATTTAACCATAGTATGAATTTCATAATTATTATGTTATTATAATTTCATTGTAAAATATAATTATCTTGTTGAATTTATCTTATAAGTTAATCAATTAAATAAACATATATAAAGTAAAAAAAAATCTTAATTCAGTATGTTACAAATATACAAATAAAAGACACAAACCAAAAGATATCATATTTTGCATTTTTGCTTCAATTTAAAGTTCATTCATTTCCCAAGAGGAGCTTGAAAAGTTAAATGGCACCTAATAGATCTGCATCTCAATTTAATTGAAGAGAAATTCAAGTCATCATGAATTGTTATCAGCATACATAGATTTATATGATAACCTTTTCTTTCTCTCTTTTTATTTTTGAATCCTTGCCCATCAAAATAAATTAAAGATTATTTCCAAAGCCAATGATCCACCAGAGAAGGTTATCTTATTCCATGCAAATTTCCACTCAATGGGGTCAGTTCGTGCTGACTTAATTGGGCATCAATTGACTTTATAACCACGCAATGAGTTCTTATTGGCAATATTCTGTACCCTTTTGACTATTATGTTCAGATCGGTACATGATCCTCAGTGTCTTCCATATAGCAAAGCTTTCATTTCATAACCTACCAGTAACGGTAATTTGCCAAACCAACTTGACCGAACTGAGCTATGAATCTGAGGCAAACCATGGTTTCATGTTCCTATATTCCTGATCTTTTCAATAGCTTGATCGGTTCCCTAGTTCACCTGCTTATTTCTCCATCTGCAACTCCAAGTTCTAGTGAAAGAGGTAAAGGTGAAGAAAATGGTAACAGTGCAGCCGTCGGAGCAGCGAGTAACACAGCAGCCCAGATGCATTTCCGACAGCGTCAACATATTCGATCAGCTTAATGCAGCGAAGGGATCCAACCTTAATCATCAGTTTTTTTGCCATGGCATCAATATTATATATGCACATGATGTTATTATCTTTCGGTAAATGTATTAGACTTGGTTATGCTTTAACCATATTACTTCTTGTTATTCAAGGCATCAGATGAAGTATAATACGGTAGTTTCTAACCGTTAATTTGTGTCGGAATTACAGCTCTCGACTACTTTTTATTCACTTATCAGACATTCGTACAAAATAAGATCATTAAAAATTAATTTCATAAATTATATTTACTAGTTCTATTTTTCGAGAACTAGTTCGATAAGTTCACCATGGGAATGCATGAACGGATAAATGATCGGCTAAGAGGCAGTTCCTCAATGAACAGAACCGCTTTCTCTTTCGCATGATAACCAACTCAATGCAAAACTCGATAATAAGAGCGTCACAGACCACTGAACCAAACCCATTTTAAGTTGAGACCAAAGCCAATGAAAATTTTCTCACCCGTAAAACTGTTCATCACATGAAGTTGGATTCCAAGTGAAATTTACAAGCATTAATAGTCTTAACATTTTTATAACCGCAAACAAAACTTGAGTGAGTGCATCTTTAGCATCGGAGTGCAACGGAAGACGAAAAACCAACTAAAACATACTGGCTGGGAAAGAAGAACAAGTTCACCAAGAAGTTAGTCTTCATCCATCCCTGCAGGTTGATCTCTCTTGGGACCACCTGCAGGCTTTGCCATAATGATCTGCACAACAAGGTGAAGAAAGGTAAGAGTCAACCAAAAACTCGTTCATATTAGTTTCTGGTTTTATCATTACGTAAACTGAAAACAGTGCATAATGAAGCAAAATTGTCAAAGAGTAGTTTTAGCAACAAGTTTCAAGAAAAGAAAATACCTGGTCTACTCTCAATACAGTGCAGGCAGCATCAGCAGCATATTTCAGAGCAAAAAACCTGCAATAAAAGTTATAGATGAGAATTGCAAAGGGTTTACACAAAATTGTAAGGAACTACTGCAAATAGAAGTAGAATATTCACAAGAAGAAAAGGGGAAAACTAATAAGTCTTGAGTAACCAGTAAAAATTACATAAATACAATGCTAACTGGTGAAATATTCATAATTGTAGTACGAAAAATGCCACAACATAAGATACACATACATATACCGGCAGCAATGCCCACAACAATATATCATTAGTGATATAATAGACCATGGGCAAGTACTGCAACTATGACTGAGAACTAATGGCAGGGTTAGAGGAAACAGAACACGTCATTTGTCAATGATCCAGTATAATTCAGAGCAAAAGCGATCCAGACACACAGTAACAAATTTCAGCTGTTCAAGAGGATAATAAAACACATGTTATTTGTCAACGCTCCAGTATAATGCAGAGCACATGTGATCCACACATAGAATAACAGATTTCAGCTGTTCAAGTGAAAGAGCAATGACTCAACATTGAAAATATGGTACCAAAGATAATATCTTGCAGAAGCTAAAAATGATCATAGACCATTAACAGAGAGATGATCATAAAATGCAGAACATAATAGATCAGAACATACTTTGTGACATAAAGGTCCCAAATGCCCATAGACGACACATCCTTACAAACACCTTCCTCCAAGTCAATGCCCACTTTGGTATTTCCAGATGAATGGTCAGCATATAGAGAAGATATGATTTCCATCGCATTAAGACCAGCATTCTCAGCCAGTGTTTTAGGTACCATCTCAAAGCTTTCAGCAAATTTTGCAATAGCATATTGATCCAATCTGTAGGAAAAATGAAAACAACATATTGGCAATGCATTCAAGTAACAGTCTCAAACTCAAACAGTAAGTTTTACTATACATCTGAAACCTAAGGAGCTCAAGACACATGTAGAATCTAAAATATAATAAAATGAAGGGAGGAAAAAGATGGGGAGAACCAAGAAGTTAAAGAGAGGAATTTGGAGGATAAATTACCCTGTTTCCTTAAATGAGAACTCCTTCAGTCTTCTAGCCAACTCAATTTCAGTTGCTGCAGCTCCTGGTACTATCCTGCTGTCCCTACACATTGCCTGAGCATAAGGTATATAAAGAGAGAGTATCAGTTACAACTTCCTCAAATCTATACCAAAAACCGTTGATCAAAGAAGGAAAAAGACCGCCTCAACTACCACAAGCTCAAAATATTTGCAAAAGAGGAACAAGAAACCTCCAGACATGTATTTAACAACAATTACCTTGTAATTGTTAACTCCATCATCAACAGCTCTTTCAAGGTCATCCAATATACTCTCAGTACTTCCTCGTAGAACCACAGTGGAGATAGAATTTCCACCTTCTTCATTCCTCACAATGGTTACCTAGACGAGAAATATGGTCAGAGAAAGGACAGCAGGATCCACAACCCTGCAGGTGGTCAGTAAATGACTGCAACTACATCAAGTACTGTACCATACCCTAACACCTCCAATTTCCTCAACTGAAATAGAGTCCACATATCCCAAGTCATCTGAGCTTGGCTGACTGAGCTTCAACTGTTGTAAGAAGAAAGATGCAAATTAGGAAATAACTGAAAGGACTCACCACAAGTGAACATGAGATGACTTACGAGAGCAACTGAACCCGTAGTGCGGCAAAATCTTCTTAGTTCAAACTTTGAGCTGATCTTCAAAACCATTAGCCTGCAAGTAAGAAATTTGAAAGGAAAAGTTGTCAAAAACTCAAAGCAACAGATAAGGAGGTCAACAATCCAAAAATGAGGCCTTCCTTCTGCATTAATTGTCATATAGGACATTAACGTGCACATTCATAGCAAAGATATCCGAAATTCAAAAGAAACAAAAAGGTGAACCAAATTTAGTGAGACATAGAAATTTGATGTACTTATAACGTTCACAGAAATGTAATGCCATCTCTCCAACAGCTTGTCCACTGACAATTACTTTGGCACCAGAATCTGCAACTGCTTTGATGAGTTCCTCAACTTTAGCTTCTTCAGTTTTAGCATAATTCTCTAGCTGCAATGCCAAAATATATAATCAATATAGCCACTAAAAAAATGCTAATAATCAAATCAAGGAAATCAGGAAAGAGAACAGATAAGCAAAAAACCAATAAATAATGAATATCCCTAAGTTATACCTGTTCAGCACTGTGAATGAGGACAGTTCCCTTGGTTTCAGTTGCAGAGGTATCAACACCACCAGCAAACACAGCAACCTACAAAAGTACAGAACAAGAGGGGAAAAATCCAGAATAAATAGTTCCAAAATAACAGTATAAATAAAAGAACACCCAAAAAATTTACATTTTATTTTCTATTCACAAAACAACCACTATCCATGAAAAAGCCAAACTTGCATGTGCACAAACCACTGCTGTTTCCCAACACACTATCGAGGTGATAAGATTTAGAATGATAAAAGGGAACAAGTCACATCCCAATGCTAGAAGAAACAGAATTTGGGCCATCAAATATAGATTTTATTAAGATATATATAAAAGATATTATGAAGATATACAAAACAGGGGAGAAAGAATAAAATTTGGAGAGCAGATATTAGGCCAAACTTAAAAGAAACAAGCAAACAAAATAAAGCACACACCTTTGCCTTCTCTACCCTTTTTATAGTACCCACAGCATCACTTTTCAAAACCATTCCTCGCACGACAGTACAACTATGTAAACCTCCTCCGACGAGCTTGGCAACCCGCACATTATCCACATTAAAATTCGCTGGGTTTTTGGGACAGACCTGGATACACGCCTACAACACACCCAGAAACAAAACCTATTACTAAACTCAGACCAAAATTTGAGATAAAAGAAGTCGTTCGGATGAACTTACATCAGCAATAAGATTACATAGAATGTCTTCTTGTCCGAATTGCTTGCTTGCAACAGCAGCTTTCATTCGAGAAACAACTTCCTCCTTTTTCCTAACATCCATTTTGTCAGAACCAAGCTCCACCAAATCACCTAATATTTCAACAGTCTGAAGGAAAAAAGGAATAAGAAAATAACCAATGCAAGTGAGGAAACGCATTAAAAAATGTAATAAGAAAAAACCTAACCTTGTTGATCGCTTTGGAATATCCACTGATAATTTCACTGGGGTGCAGACCCATCCTGATAAGCTCTTCAGCGTTTTGAAGAAGCTGACCGGAAAATGAAATAGTGAGATTAGCTCCATCCCCAATTTCCTCCTGCTGGGCCTTGCCAGCCAAGACCAAAATTTTGGCAGCAGGGTGTTGAACTTCCAGTTCATTTACGATAGTGGCAGCGTCATTGGTAACAAAAAGCTTGTCCAGATGATTAATAACCATCTTATTCATACCTGTGTAATCAATCATCAAACAAACCCTAATAATCTCAAAGTCTAATTTCTTGATGCATACAAACAACCCTATAATATTGATGAAGTAAAAGAAAAGAAGAAGACATAGATCTCGTACCGTTAGGGCCGAGGGAAGTGAGAGTGATGGAGGAGAGCTGCTTGCAAGCATCAATGTTCTTGAGAACTGCTTCGTCAAGTCCTGATAGATGCTTGTGCCCTTCCTTCAACATCGATTGTATACCGTATGGTTGCAATGCGAAACCCATTTTCTCTTCTTCTTCTTCTTCTTCTTCTTCGCTGTGTGTATGTGTCTGCGGGCGTGAGTGTGTCCCTAAAACCCCTAAAAACTTGCTATGTAGTGTCCATCACTTGCAAAGAACGGTCTAGAAAACATTTTATTATTATTTTCTCTCTTCATTCAAATAAATTTTTAGTTACAACCAAACATCATTTTTCGTGCGGGTCGGTTCGGTTCGGTTCGGGTCGGGCTGGGCTATGGGACGTTTTATTAGTCATTGATCGACAAAGCGACGCTTTTTGTTTGGCAACTGTGAAAATTGACAAGGCGAGAAAAGAAAAGAAAAGAAAAGGCGTTTGAATAAGGTGGTGATGATGGAGGAGAAACTGAAATGCTTGGCTTTGGTTGGAGCTGGAGCTCTTGCGGGTTCTTTTTCCACTTTATGTTTGCTCAAGCTTCTTCCTAGGTAAGTCACTCCCTTTCTTTCTTCTTAATCAACGCTCTTTCTGTTGCCCAACCATTTTCATTTTCATTTTCATTTTCGTTTTCTACCACTTCCTCCCCATCCTCTCTCTTCTCTATTGTTGCATTTCTCTTAACAACGCTACTCATCAGCAGCTTCTATCCTTAATCTATTCCCGGTTCCTAAACTTGATTTCTATTATTGTCTTTTCCTTTTGTGGTAATTTCTGATTGATTCGCATCTTATGCAGGATTATAGCGAGCCAGTCCACTAAACATGCTAATACTCGATTGAATGGTATGGCGCTTATTAATTGGCGTGTATACGTACCATACTTTGTGAACTAATTAACAACTTTGATTGCATTCTCCATGGAACTCCAGTTTTCCCTGAATATTTGATTCCTTATGATTTGTAGCTACCTGTTTTAGCACTTCACCTATTTACTTGTCAGTGTAGTCCCTAGTTCCTTGTGATTTGTAGCTACCTCTTGTGGTGTTTCACCTATTTCCTTGTCGTAAGGGTAATCCCTAGTTAGGATAGTTGGGAACAAAAAATCACTGCTTTATGTGCTATTATTGAATTATATTTGAAGAAGAGAAGAAGGAAACAAAGATGAAATACTATTGGATTTTACTTTCTGCTCATGGAAATTCAACTGTTACTGTTCTTTTTGCATGATTCAAACTAGCACGGATTGCGTATTGGTGAATATAATGTTTACACTTCTTTCGAAGAAAAGCAGTTTTCATAAGATCGTTATTATATATTAATTCAAAGAAAAACAGTTACTTTTTTAAAAAAATTTAGTTGATCACATAGTCAATCTTGGAAGTTCACCATGATCATATCTCATACCACGGTAAATTGAAGCTGAAAGTTTAGGAATTAGCTGACAAAATGATAGAAAATTTGAGGCATGATACTCTTGAAACTCTGCCTTGGCATATTCTTGCTTGTAGTTTGAATGTTGTAGACTACAACTGATATTTACAGATAAGACATCTGCTTGAAGATGTTAGTTTTCTACATTGTTTCTTATCTAGAAACATGCCGGGTTGATTTTCTACAGAAAAGATGTCTTATATTTACAAATAAGACATCTGTCTGAAGACGTTGGTTTTCCACATTGTTTCTTATCTAGAAACATGCCAGGGTGATTTTTCATAGAAAAGAAAACGTGCCCATACGCATTGATTAACCAGTCATTTCCCTTGATTTATTTACTCAGAACATGGCAAAAATGATGATTTTTAGACTCTTTTCACCTACAGGTAATACAGTATCTGAGATTCCTTTTACAAAAGATGTGGTGGCTCCTGAAGTTAGGAACAGTAGGATGCCAGATATAGACCTCCTACAAGATGAAATTGTTTCTGAACAACTGACCAGGTAAAGTAAATGTATTGTCCCAGTTTATACAAATGTAGTATTAGTTCAAAGATTATTTCTGGCCTCTTTCTCTGGCCAGCATTAAGCATCCTCTATTGCAGACTCCAATTCCTTCATTTTCCTTTAAATATCTTTAAATTGATGCTGCATGTCAATATTTTTTATTTTCATCTTGTATGTATTTCAGCTAAGACTATTCAAATTTGTTGTGGTTGTCATTCATGCAATAGTTAAGCATGGTAAGTTTCAAGTATTTGGAACTTTTATGTTCTCCTTTCTTATTGACAATATTGTAGTTTTGAAAAAGTTCTTTTATAATAATAAAGTGTCTCAAACTTCTCTTTCATTTTCTTTGAATATATACACAGATGGTCTTGAAGTCTAGAGGTTCTGTAAGATAGTATCTAGTCTTCAGTGTCAAGTTTATGTATTGCTTTCAGTGGCATTATCAAATGTGTGTGTGGCTGGGTTCCCTAGCTGGTTCACCGTTCTGTGTGTTTGAAACAAGAGTTTACAATCATATATCACACATTTATGCGCATGAGAAATTGAAGTGATATTTGATTAAATACATTTGACTTTCTCTTTATCAGTGACCAGTTTGTTTATATTTAATTTGTTTTTGTGGTATCCAGAACATAGATTAACATGATCTTTTAGATTTCACTTTCAGACTAATAATCTGGTGAGCTTAGTTCTGAAATTCTTAATGTTTGTAACATCTGTGCTGCTGTTAGGAACATTCAGTTTTTTGGCCTCGAGTCTCAAAGGAAAGTAACCGGATCCTACGTTGTTGTCATTGGTCTTGGAGGTGTTGGCACTCATGCTGCATCGATGTTATTGAGGTCAGGAGTTGGGAAGCTCCTCCTTGTAGATTTTGATCAGGTAATGCCTACATTAAAAAAGAATTTTTTTGTTTTTGTGTTTGTTTTTGTTTTTGTTTTTTATTTTGCTTTGCCATCTTTCTTTGACTCTTAGAATTCCCATAATTCATGCTTTTGTAAATTTCAAACTTTTAATTGTATCATGCAACTTATCCCTCATAAACAGTGATGTGTTAGGCAAGAGGCTCTAAACAATTATTGTGCCTTGAGTGGTGGATATTTTTGCCCATTTGTCACAAGCATGAATTCCTGATGCATCTTGGTAAATTTTATCTTTATAATTTTGTCCTACATGTCGGAAGATTTAAATTTCTGCACCCCAGAATTGCCCGAGTGAGTTGATGACTACAATCTTTTCCTTGTGGTCTTTGTTTAGTCTAATGTATTATCTTGAAACTGAACAGTATATGCATTTCCCTTATATTTCTATTTCTAAATGGCCTGTTAACATTCTTGATAATGCTAGGCCAACAAGAACACATTATGACACAACCTTACCTGAAGGTTGAGAAGTTCTCGGCTCGGATCTTTGTTTTTATGATTCAGATGTTTGCATAACCGATTGAAGTGAGTCTGACCATCTTAAATATTTGAGGTTCTAAAGTTCTCAGGTTATCTTTTGTCACCAAAATATGCCTCTTTTTGGGTGTGGAGGGTTCTGACTTTCATGAATACCTGGGTTGTCAGACCATATATCTAATGTTCAATTTTATCCCCTTTGTAAGCATTAAAAAATGTTTCTTCCAAAATTATGCTGGAGATAATAAGACCTTGGAATGCATCTAGTGATGAGTAAACATTGGTGTGAGACATTACATAAAACTTGAGAGCTTGGTGCCTGTACATTTTCCTTCTGAAAACAGCAAAATGTTCATGCCATTTTTATCATCCTTGTATTTTTCATCTCGCTGCAAAAAACACCTTTTCTTTTTAATGTTGGCTGTAACAAGAATGTGTTAGACCCAGGACAAATAATTACAGATATAGTAAATATATATATATATATTTGAGGTTAGTTACGAGGAATAGTT
>JANSVB020000038.1:166148-179649 GCA_025504935.2 Erythroxylum haughtii
TAAAAATAGACCTAAAAGATGATGATAATAATAAGTAAATAAATTTGAATAAACAAAAATATAAAAATAAATAATATAATAAATATAGAATAAGGTAAAGAAACAAAATAAAAGATAAATCCAGTAAATTAATAGACAAAAAGCGAAAAGACAGGTAAATAAATAAATATAACAAGCCATTAAAAAAATATACTTAGGCTAAGTAGGAAAGTATTTAGGCTAACTAAGTGTGAAGAAAATACTACACATCAGATATTTATGCTAGTTACAAGACATAAGAATCCTAGTACATGAATGTCAAAAAAATATAAGCAAAATTATAACATCTTCACATATAAAGGAATTCCACGTATTATGAATGCAGAAGGCTCTCTGTTAGCTTTGTATTATAGTTAGCTCAAAAAGTTAGGATGCTATTCATCTCTCACACGATACACTCAAATCTCCAAAATAGGGTTCACGGACAATTTAATGGTCAGGAATGTGTAAATTCACAATATGAAAGCTTAAGATATTCAGAATTCTCTCAAAATTCTCAACGAGCGTGCGTGCCCAAGCCATTACACTTAGTTACAGAGGGCAACGAAACCAAGCCATGATGAAGAGAAAATAATCTGACCAAAACAAACCCGTGCCCCTATGGGACGTAAAATCTGCAAAGCTTTATTGAGCAATAAATCCCTAGAATGTGTGCGATAATTATAGAAGAAAATAAAAGTCATCAGCTGCAAAGAGGAAATATTAAGGACATCCAAGAATTTACTCATCATCCTTGTATGGATACTCTTCTGGAACCTGCTTTATAAGTTTCACCTGCAACTCAAAAGCATCATCACCTCGAAGCATATCACGAGCCCATGTGACTTCAGCCTTCATTGACACCTTACATGAAGGATAGTAAAATCAATACAATAGCAAGAAAAGATGGAAACCAATAATAACCAAAGCATTGTAAATCTTCTCTTTCCGAAGCAACAGGATTCACAGTTCAGATGATCATAGACCCAGCTGTAGCAGCTATGAGTTCATTACAACCCATAGTACTCATCAGTAATAAAGGAAATACAGTTATCCTTCTACGACTAGAGAATTTAATATGAAATAGAGAAAAATCATAGAGCAAGACGCCTCAGCTCAAAGTCATATGATTGAGAACTGCAGAAAAAAAAGATGGGGGAATAATTTAGTTCGTGTATTTAGATCAAGCTCTACTATCTATAATAGTACTATAACACTGATTTTCCAGAATAGGATCCCAGCAAAGAATATCTACAAGATTCTTTGAATATGGCCAAATCGGACCCTCAGATCTTTCTATAGAAGCCACTATGAACTAATACAATAAAGCAAAGGTGCTTCAAATCATGAAAATGGGACAATTTTCCATAAACATTCTCTAGAAGAAAAGGAAAATTATAGTTTGCTCTTCAAACAATGTTTTTTCAATTAGGAAATGTGAAATTGAAAACCCTCTAAAATATGTTTTCGAATTTTCCTTCGTAAAAAAGTGAGTAGGTTTTTCTTTCTCAAGCCTACAAAACAATAATTTCTACTCTTTTTTTATTGTTTGTCCAAATCTTTATGTTTTTATAAATTATTGTACTTTCTTTTAATCTTCTGTCCTGTTTGCATTGGATCATCTATCCTTATCTGCTCATTCTTGTTTTGTCTATCCTTATTTGCATTGGATCAGCTAAGTTTGTCTTCTCATTCTTCTTTGTCCTTTTATGTTTTCCATGGAAAAGAAAAAAGAAGTAGAAGAAAATGAAAAATAGAAATAAAACAAAAACAAAAACATTTTTATTACTGTACATGCCCCAAGTACCCCATTGATGCCATCAACTCTAAAAAGAAAGCATAAAATGCCTTGGTGAGTAATAGAATAACAAAGGTATAATGCATTTTAGAGAAGGACGCCACTCACCATCTCTAGTGCTCCTCTAATAACTCCACTTAAGATGTTGCAGTAATATAAACCTTGACATGTATCAGGAAGTTCCACAAAGTCCACAAGAGGATTATCGTCCAGAATGATACTGCAACATGTCCCATCAGCATCCCAATTTGTCACTGATGCACTCACCCCTAGAAACATTTTGAAACCTACCTGTATTAAAGCTTTATTAGCACAAATTTAGGACTTAATTCCATGCTAATGAAATTGAGATGTTAGAAAATATTATTCTGCATCAATAACAGCAACTAGTGCACTCTGAAAGGAAAACTACAGAATCTGAAGATAATGATCATGTATAAAGCTAAAACTACACCACATTAACAATACAATTTTATTCAAAATTGAGGACAGTCAACAGCAGTTCTGTGTAGTGCACCTGCTCAAAATCAAATGGTGTATTTAGGTTAAGAGACAGGCCAGCTATGAAAGAAGGAACAATTTTCAAGTCTAAAGCCTTTTGTGCACTAAAGCAATCTTTACCGACATTTACACTGATAACCTGTTCAACTAAGGACTGAAAAGGAGGAAAACAAAACTAAAAATGCAAAATTTGGAGGACATCAGGAACCTCATATGATCCTGTGTCTTGTCAAGCTTGTCAAAGTTGAACCATAGCTCACTGCTGAATCCGGTCTGTGCCAACCTATTATCATTCCTGATTCTGTGAAGGGCACTACCTCAACAGACATTTTTCAAGGCTTGCTTAAATTCAAAGGGCAGGATGTCATTCTGTTAGTAGTTGGCAATCAAACTAAGAAACTAAGTATGATAATTTAATAGCTCTGTTTCAACTATTCAGCAGCTAGAGGATTCATGGAATTTTGAAACTGCAAAGGATACCATAGGCTGATAGCAGCCTATTATTCCTCAGTCAATTTTGTAAATAAATTGTGAGACTCCAGGGTTATGTTGGCCTTCACTTTCAAATGCATATCACCCCCGATCCAATGGAAAGATCAAGGTAGTCAGCAAGGTTCTCGGAAGCATCCCCCAGGTGCATTACTAGTGACACTCCTAATCAATGTTCAAGGTGGCTATCATTGGCTTCATTTCAGCTCCTATACAAGTACTCTTCTCCAGTACATGTTCCATATGTTCCTGGAGACTCGAATGTGACATCTGCGAGCAGGACCTTTCAAGCTAGAGAACAAACAATACAGACTTGAGTTTCATTTCCAAGAACTCAAAGCAGGAAGAAGCAGCAAGCTGAAAAACACAGCACAAATATGCCTTTTGATGTTGCAGACCTGGCTCTTGTTAAACTTCAGCCATACAAGAATTCACTAGAAAACCTGAACTAGTTGTAAATTGGCACCCTTCTACTTTGTTTATAGGCTCAGTGGTTTACGAGCTTAACTTACCACCTCATTCAAAGAATCACACCTTCCACATATCAACTCAGGAAGCATTTGGAGCCACGTCAAGTAGTCCAGAATAACTTATCCCTTAGAATGATGTTTAAATCATGAACATATGGCTATCTCAGCTGGAACAATGGTGAAAAGGAGCCATGAGGTTTGTAATCCAATTATAGTGAAATGAAGCCAGGCCTTATGAGAAGATGTTAGCTACGAATACTTTCTATCACTTTTTGGCAGCAGTTACCTCGTGTCTCCCTTATGGACAAGGGTTATTAAGGAGGGGAAGTTAGTCATTATATAAAGTAGTTCCTAGAATTCACATTTTCTCTCTCTGTCTCTGAGTCTCTTCTGCTCATTCTTCTTTTCTTGAGCTACTAGTTTGTTGCACATGGAACTAGAAATTAAACTTGCAAAGTTAACTGGCATCAAACCTGAAGGTCGTCACCATGTATAAAGCTGAATTTGGACCAAACTAATAATTCCAATTAGTCAAAAATTGAAGAAAGTCAACAATGGTTCTGCCAATGCAATTCTCAAAAATCAAACGATATGGTTAGGTTGAGAGACAAAATAGATACAAGAGTAGGAACAACTTTTGAAGTTCAAAGCCCTTATGCATTATAACAATTTTTACCCAAAATTCAAATTTTATAACTTGATCAGCCGAGAATCAAAAACATAGCATTACAAATGCAAAATTCGGTTGACACTTGAATGGAAATTTAGAAGGAAAAAAAAAAAAAAAAGCAGACCAGACCTTTGCAATGACATCAGTTGTTTCCTTGAAATCAACGCATCTGGAGACATTTGATTTGGCTAAAAACTCGTCAACCAATCTTATTCCAATATTATAACCCCTGCATGCTAACAATAAATTGAGTCAGAATTAGGCACCACAAAATAGTTTTAATTTATGGGGAAAAAAAGGATACATTTGATCGAGCTGCTTGTTGACTTCGTCGACCTCCTCCAGATCGGTAAGCAATTGGCGAACTATCGCTCCATAGGTTAAGGTAAATAGCTCCGCATTCTAAGCCAGCCACAAACATGTGATTAATCAAACAGCCAAAACCAGAAGTACAGTATAATTGAGATGAGTCGCTTACCACACGCTCTCCGCTAGCGAAGATTGCATCTCCAGATCGAGGACCAACCGGAGCCATTATACAAAACAGTAACTGCAACTGGAACTCAACTGCAGCTGCGACTATTTAAGTTGATCGTTAGGAGGGGTAAAACAGACGGACCATGAACTGGATCCTGTGAATCAATTCACTTCAACAACTAAACTTGCTTCCATATGGATTGGGCCCAACGCACATCGTGTTTTGGATTTTAAGCCAGACAGATCTAAATTCCTACTGTGATTGAGATTGAGAGGAGAGGAATTAAGACCATGTCCTTAAGAAATAGGGACAGAGGCTTCAGTTGGGCTTACAGTAGGCTTACCCTTTATGCGATTACCCTTTAAAAACATGGTGTTTTTTTCTTGTGTTTTTAAGGTCCATCAAGAGTTCTAAGAAGTTCATGTTTTGTCATTTCTTTTCAAATCTTCTATTTCCGGTCACTTTTATTTGTCACTAATTTATAACCCATAATCTACTTGAAATTTCGATCTTCCTCCTCCATTATTTCTCCTTTGTTCAACACTGCAAACAATTTTGCACCGATCTTCTTCTTGTCACTGGTAGCAGTTTCTCTACTTTCTTGGCTGCCCGTGTACTGTGGAATTCAATTTTGAGAGCTCATATGTCTCATGACTACTCTTTAAAATTGTCGGCTCCCTACGTTTAGGTGGCATCAACAAGATCCAGTTAAGGAAAAAAAGTCACGGCTGCTCCACTTGGCGTTGGTCTCATAAACACTACGCACCTTGCCTTCCCGTGCGCGAACTGAATGGGCCTTGTGCTGCACGTCAGTTTCGGGGCGGGGAGAGACAACAACCATGATTCATTTGGATCGAGAAAGCCCCAAAACAAAGAATCAATGGAAGCAAAAATTGGATGTAAGTGCTTTAAGATTTATTATTATTTTTTTTGTTTTAAAATTTTATTTTAAAATTTTATTTTGCCTATAATACTAAATAATATATCATATATGTGTCATACATGTAGCAAATAAAACAAACTAATAGGATTACTCACTTCAACACTATTAGCAGATAGCTTAACAACTGGTTATTTGCGACAAAAATTAAAAGTTCAAATATTGAGTAAAATTTGATAATTTTTTATAATTATCCTTTTTAATTATATATGTATTAAGACTTTATTTGGCAAATAACTAATCAACTATTTTTTGGTATTTAATTATTTAACCATGTCAAACTGTTGAAGAAAATATTTGATAAATAACTTATTGGATTAATGGATTGAACCCTTTTGACAAAGCTCCTATGTAAGAGCAATTTGCTCTGCGGCTGAAAATTTAATATACGAAAGATGATTATGCCCTTTTAATTTCTTGTTGTTACTTTGCAAATAGAAATCAACGGAACAACTAACACCTTTATCACCTAATCTTCCAATCACCTTCGTCTCCTAAATCAAGTCTTCCAAACAAGAGAAGTGAGAGAAAAGGCAATAACAGTGTAGCTTAATTGAAACTAAATTCATAATTCATCAACTTCTCTATTATTTTATTTTCTTTCAGATAATGAAACTACATACAGTTCTGCAGTGGCTGCAACAGTTGCTTTGATGTCAATATTTTGGCCCTTTTTGTAGAAATTCTCTCTGTTTTGTTCCGCGAAGTCATGCATGGTAAGGCTGAGTACACATACCCACTAACTCATAAATTGAAACACCATCCTGGTTAAATTGAAGTAGTTGCTATTATGAAGCATCTGTTGGATGAAAGTGACTACATAAAAGATGGTAAGATTTTCCATGAAAATGACCCTCTTGCAAAGCCAAAATAGGACCACTAAGCACTAAGAACTTCTCCACAATGGCTTGGACCACAGATTGAAGTGATTAAAGCAGCAACTCATTCTATTGAGTGGGAGATCAATTATATCAATGATAATCCATTGATTGATGTTGCTCAAAACAATGCTTTGCACGGGGGGAATTTCTAAGGAACTCCTATTGGTGTTTTAATAGACAACCTAAAAATTATTGTTACAGCTATAGGAAAGCTAATGTTTTGCAATTTTTTGAGCTCGTTTGTGACTATTACAATAATGGCTTGCCTTCAAATTTTATTGGATGTCTGAGTCGAAGTTTAAACTACATGTTAAGATTTCTAGAGAAGGATCGCGTCACAGGGCAATTAATAGGAAATTTTTATCTCTAATTTTTTGTTTTTTTCCCTTTTTTTCGCTTGAGTTTTTGCGTCGACCTATTTTGAATAACAATTTAGCTTGTTGAAAGGGAGGCTGAAACCTTAGAGTTTAGGGTAAGAGAGAACTCTGATCTCTTGATTAAGTTGAATTTTTTAGTACTTCTCTTATTCATGTTAATTGCCTTTTAAATAGGCTAGTCTCCTAACAACAGTAGAAGACCTATTCTGTAGGCTTCTAATTAAAAGAACAATGATAAGAATAGAAATAACAAAGTGATTTTAAAAGAAATAATAAAAATAAGAATAAGAAACCCTAAATTAACGCCTCTTCCTTTCATAAGCTTGTCCCACAAATGCGTTATCCACAACATTACCCCCTCTCGCTAAAAGAGCTTGTCCTCAAGCTCGAAGGATGGATATGTCTGCTTGAATTGATCGACATTCTTCCAAGTAGCATTAGATTCCGGTAGCCCAACCCAATGAATAAGAACTTCCTTGGTCTCATGGTTAATGAGTGGTAGGATGGGCAACAACCTAGCCACTGTCAATTGGAGGGAACTTAATAATAAGAGGTAGTTGATCACCCTGAAATGCTTTCAACAAGGAGACATGAAAGACATTATGAATGCAACTGTTGCTAGGTAAATTTAGCTCATATGCTACTTGTTCAATACGTCTCAAGATTGAAAATGGCCCATAAAACCGAGGAGATAGCTTACTGTGAACATGCAAACGTATAGAATGTTATCAGTAAGGGTGCAAACGAAGCCAAACAAGGTCACCAGGAGAAAATACAACCTCCCGATGGCCTTTGTCATAATAGTTCTTCATTCGCTGTTGTGCTTGAAGTATATGACTGCGGACAACACCCAAAGCCTTGTCTCGGTCCACAAAAGCAGTGTCAACAGCATCTACTCTAGTGGAGCCTTGTGTATAAGAAAGCAGTCGAGGTGGATCGTGCCTATAAACAACCTGGAAATTGGTAGTCTTGAGTGTTGAATGGAAAGAAGTGTTGTAACAATATTCAGCCCAAGGAATCCAAGTAACCCATTGGCGAGGATAATCACCTACAAAATAGCGAAGATACATCTCAACGGTCCAATTGACCACTTCCGTCTGGTCATTCGTTTGTGGATGATAAGCTGAAGAAAACTGTAACTTGGCACCTTGAAGATAAAAAAAATCCTTCCAAAAAGTCTAGTAAAAACCACATCTCGATCATAAGTGATAGTTTCTAGAATGTCATGTAATCAAACAATATGTTCAAAAAAGACGTGAGCAACACGAAGAGCAGAATGTAGATGAGTCAAAGGAAGAAAATGGACATATTTTGAAAACCTATCAATGATAACAAACAAGACCGATTTGCCACAAGACGTGGGTAACCCATCTATAAAATCTATCGAAACATCAGCCCAAATTTATGTTGGTGGTTGCAAAGGTTGGAGCAGGCCCATTGGGCTGAGATGATCAGTTTTGTTACGTTGGCACACTAAACAGGAAGCCACATATGATGCAATATCACGCTTCATACCCTTCTAATAAAAATCTCCACGAATCCGATGGAATGTTGTATGAATTCCCTCATGTGCACTGTCATGATAGGCAGATAGAATAGTGGAAATCAGTGAAGAATTATGGAGGAGAAATATGCGAGCTTGTAACAAAAGTAAGCTATCAAGAAGTTGCCAATCCGAATTAAGATCCTTGTTACTAACTCGTGCACACAGGTTCTGCAATTCATCAGAGCCCAATAACTCCTCCTTAATGGATTCCAATAAAGCACTTCTAGGATAGCTAATAGCATACAAATAAGCATCTTCCATGCTTCTACGGGAAAATGCATCTGCTGTTGTATTGAGACTGCCTGTTTTGTATTCCACAGTGAAGTTAAAACCCAAGAACTTACTAAGCCAATGTTGCTGTGGTGGAGTAGTAAGCCGTTGTTTTAACAAGTATTTCAAGCTGTAATGATCGGTTTGGATAAAGAATAGTCGACCCCACAAATAAGGACGCCAATATTGCACTGCCTTAATCAAACCAATCAAATCCCTCTCATAAGCAGTTAGTTTTTGGTGTCTCATAGCCAATTGGCGACTAAAGAAAGCAACCTAATGCCCATCTTGTTGCAAAAAAGCCCCAATACCATAGCCTGAGGCGTCACATTCGACAATGAAGTCCTTAGAAAAATCAAGTAGCTGCAAAATCGGAGCAGTGGATAGGGCAGCTTTCAACTTCTCAAATGCATCTAAAGCTACGTCACTCCATTGGAAAGAGTTCTGCTTAAGCATAGAAGTCAAGGGAGCATCCAACGACCCATAATCATGAATGAATTTTCGATAATAACCTGTTAAACCTAAAAAGCCATAAAGTAAAGTGATAGATTGAGATTGAGGCCAGTCCAAAATAGCTTGTATTTTGCTCATATCAACGCCCACACCGTCACCCAAGATAGTATGGCCTAAATATGCAACTTGTGTAGATGCAAAACAGCACTTGGAACGCTTGAAATAAAGTTTGTGAGCACGCAGTATGGCAAAGACCTTCCTCATATGACCCAAATGATCCTCCCAAGTGACACCATAAATCAGAATGTCATCGAAGAAAACCAGCATAAAATGGTGTAAAAATGCATGAAATACCTCATTCATCAAGGCTTGAAAAGTAGTCAGTGCATTAGTAAGACCAAAAGGCATAACAAGGAACTCAAAATGTTTGTGATGTGTGCAAAAGGCTGTTTTCTCCACATCTGCGGGATACATGCAAACTTGATAGTATCCTGATCTTAAATCTAGCTTAGTAAAATACTGAGCATCATGCAATTCATCCAATAATTCATCAACCCCTAGAATGGGAAACTTATCCTTTACTATTTTAGCTTTCAGTTCATGGTAATCAATGCAAAGCCGTCAAGACCCATCCTATTTGGGAACCAGCAAAACTGGGGAAGAAAATAGGGATCGACTAGGTCGAATAAACCCCTGTTTAAGCATCTGATTGCATTGCTTCTCAATTTCGTCCTTTTATCTGTGGGGGTATCGATAAGGGCAGACAACCACTAGAATTGTTCCAGGAAACAAACAAATGCGGTGGTCACATTCTCTGATAGGAGATAAGCCCATAGGCTCCTGAAATAAGTCTCCGAACTCTACTAAAAGGCTTCCAACCTCTGATCCTCAGAAGCAACATTAACCATCATGTGTAAGGCATGATTACCCTGCCTATGCTCTCCTTGAAAGAAAAGGGGTGTTCTTTCTACCTAAAAAGCCATGGTAAGTGCAGTAAAATCCCATAATATAGGGCCCAATGTTTCTAGCCATTTAACCCCCAAAACTATGTCAAAGCCACCCAAAGGAATCACGTAAAAATCTACATAAAATGTATGACCAGCAATAGAAAAAGATACATGAGTACAAACCCCCAAACTTTGGACTTTCTCGCCATTAGCATTAGAGACTTTGGTGTTTGGCATATAGTGGACAGAAAGTGCAAGACTTTGGACTGTTGTTGAACTTAAAAAATTATGAGTACTCCCTGAACCAATCAAACTAAGCATCAATTAGCCATTCATTGTAGCTTGTAATTGCATGGTTTGACCATAGGATTGCTCAATAATGGCATGTAAAGAAATTTCTAGAGTAGCATCTAAGCCATCGTGTGGAAATTCTTCCTTTGTATCTGCCAATTCCAACCAGAAAAGCTTTTTGCATTGGTGAGTAGTTGAGTATGGTTCATCACAATTATAATATAATCCCTTTGATCTCCTCTCTACCATTTCTGCCCTGGTTAATCACTTGAAAAAGGAGTCTGACTATTGGATTGAACTGTTACTGAACTGCCCGAACCCACTTGAGAAGGCTATCATGTTGGCTTGTGATAATTGGTGACCTTTTCAGCTGAAGTTTTTGTTCATAAGCTCTTGCTATGCTCATAGCAGATGATAAATATGGTGGTTTATCAATTGGACATCTATTCGTAAAGGTCATCCAACCCCACCATGAATAAGCCACATACAAATTTTCAACCGTTCCTGTTTGTCGGAGTGTGACCAACTCACCCACCAGGTTGCTACTTTCAGGCGGCCCAAATTGTTGGAAGCAGTGTTTTTGAAATTCTACCCAAGTCATTGATCCCCTTGCTCTTTTCAACTGATAATACCACAATTACACTTCGCCCAGAAGATAAAAAATGACTAATCCCACCTTTTCTATCTCGGAGGTATTCTGATTCTCAAAAAACTACTCACAACGGTGAACCCAAATTAAACGGTTTTCAACCCCATCATACGACGGGAAATCCAACCTTGCATACCGGGGAACCATGGACTGATGAATTCCTGGTTGTGGAATAGGATGTATGGCACCCTCTATGGCAGTAGTGGTGGCTGGTCGGCCCATTGTAGGAGCAGAAGCACTGCTCGCTTCACTGTCGTTGTAGGTAGCCTTATTGGCATTGAGTCCCAAACCCGAAAATTGTTCCTGAAGGACTTGTTCAATTCTCTCCCCAAGGCGTTGTTCCATTGCGACCAGTTTAGAATCTATAAGGGATCGTTCCTCTTTGAAATCTTCGATCTCATCGCCCATTGTGATTGGCTCTGATACCAAATTTTGAAGTTTGGTAGAGAAGGATCGCGTCATAGGGCGATTAATAGGAAAACCTATCTCTAATTTTGCGCTTTTTTCCTTTTTTCCGCTTGAGTTCCTACGTCGACCTATTTTGAATAATAATTCAGCTTGTTAGAAGGGAGGCTGAAACTTTAGAGTTCAAGGTAAGAGAGAACTCTGATCTCTTGATTAAGTTGAATTTTTGACTACTTCTCTTATTCACATTAATTGCCTTTTAAATAGGCTAGTCTCCTAACAGCTGTAGAAGACCTATTCTGTAGGCTTCTAATTAAAAAAACAACAATAAGAATAGAAATAACAAAGTGATTTTAAAAGAAATAATAAAAATAAGAATAAGAAACCCTAAATTAATGCCTCTTCCTTTCATAAGCTTGTCCCACAAATGCATCATCCATAACTTTGCAGAGATAGCCATGGTAGCTTACTGCTCAGAGCTGCAATACTTGGCAAATCCTGTGACCACCCATGTTCAAAGTGTTGAACAACACAACCAAGATGTTAACTCTCTTTATTAGAATATCTGAGGGATTTTGATTAGCTACTATATATATTAAGTTCCCATAATCTATGGGATTTCTTTACCGTTGGTTATGCTAGATTAGTGGGATTGAGTTTACTATACCATTGTATACATAATTAGAGGGATTTGATATACTTGTACATATATAGACTCTATTACATAGAATGAACAATAGAAAAGCTTCTTATCAATTTATTATGGTATCAAAGTTGGAATTTCAGTCCTGAACACATTTTTGTTTAATGGACGCCCAACCTGCTTTTTCCTCGTCAACTACTCTTTCAACCACATCTGGTTCAAACACATCTTCTTCCATCATAGACTATGACGTTTCCTTTCCTTACTTTCTCCATCATTCGGACAATCCAGGAGCCATATTAGTCTCTCAAGGCCTAGACGGTGATAATTATTCCACATGGAGCAGGGCAATACTCATGGCCTTTGAAGCAAAACACTAGTTGGGATTCATCAATGGCACTTTAACCAAGCCGGCACCTGACTCATCAAATCTCCTGCAATGGAATTGATGTAATAGTATCGTATTATCATGGCTTCTAAATGTCGTCTCAAGAGATATAGCCAGTAGTGTTATATATATGCAGAATGCTTGTGATGTTTGGGTGGATTTAAAAGAACATTATTCACAACAAAATTCTCTACACATTTTTTAAATTCAACGAGCAATCTCAAATCATAAGCAAAGGCAAAATTCTATTGCAACATACTATACAGCCCTTAAAGTTTTATGGGATGAATTGACTTCATACCATACCCTCCTAGCTTGCTCATGTGGTGCTCTTCAAAACTTAAATTCCTTTCATCAAACAGATCGACTCATGCAATTTTTAATGGGCCTCAATGATTCCTATGTAGTGGTGAGAAGCAACATTCTGCTCATGGACCCTTTACCGATCATGTCTCGTGCATATTCACTTTTAATGTAAGAGGAGAGACAACGATCACTCCATCCTTCGATAACCAACCAACAACAGTTAGCTATGGCTGCAAGTTCATCCCATCGCCGTAATCAACAATATCAAGGACCTAAACAAATGTATCACTGTGACTTTTGTGGTCTAGATGGCCATACAGAATCCCATTGCAACAAAAAGAAAGGCTATCACTATGACTACTGTGATCTTGATGGACACTTAGAATCATTTTGTCGAAAGAAGAAACACCATCAAGGGCGTAGAGATGGAAAGGGTCAGAATTGTGTCACAACAGAAAGCTCTAATTCCAAAAATATTGCAGCAGTGGCCACTCAAACAAATTCTAGATTGCAATCTCCTACTTTTACTCAAGAACAGGTTCAACAACTCCTTTCTCTCATTAATGCTAGTCCAAATCCTTTAGCAAATTCAACAAGTAACGGTACTTATCTCTACTCAAACTTCGTGGATAAATTAAATCATTGGGTTATAGATTCTGGTTGCACTGATCATTTTACGCATCTCCATTTGGCATTTTAACTGGGGCAATAAAACAAGATTCTATATCTTGTTTAGGATCTACTAAATTAATGCCTCAATTACCTTTGTAAGATGTCCTTTATGTTCCGTCTTTTCGGTCAGCAAAATTACTAAAACTCTACATTATTCAGTAACTTTTTTCCTAGATATTATGTCTTTAAGGACTTACAAACGAGGAAGCAGATTGGGTTGGGTAAAGAGCACGATGGTCTTTATTATTTGGAACTCAATTCCAAATATTTTGCCTCCTCTATCACTCAGATAAATGAAGTTGATTTGTG
>JANSVB020000038.1:197441-209431 GCA_025504935.2 Erythroxylum haughtii
TATAAGCTAATACAATCTACTAATTGTCAACCAGAGCCTAAATATGCCAAAGGTTTAAAAATTAAAAATACTAACACTAAAAGTGTAATTTAAGTTATTTATTTAAAGAATGTTAATATTATATAATATATTAATTTTAACCAACCTAAAATATAATGTAAACTTATGTTTAGTTTTTTTTTAAATATGTATGGACATGAATACATACATACATATTTATATATATTGTTTGTATCTTTGTGGTTGAAGATTTTTAACGTGCTTCAAAAAATTTTAATTAGGCTTTTAAAATTTTTCTTTTTTTATAATATTTTATTTAATTAAAATGGTCCTAATCTTTAATTGTTTATTAGTAATTTAATTGCGAAAATAATATTTTTATATAATGCTATGTAAACAGTTGTATAAAATTAATTCAAAGTTTAATTCAAACTTCTGTTTTAATGCCCATTTTCATTTCTCCACCATATTTTGTTATTGAACATCTTCTGGATAATTCCTTTTTCTATTTTTACCTAATCTCTAATCACTGTGCGTTTTTGGTTTACAGGCAGCATAATTTTGTTTGTTTATTTGCTATTTGTTTATTTGTTGCTTAAGGGATTGCTGAAAATAATAAATGATTAACTGTTTCGATTAAATAATTGTAAAAATTTGTAATTGTTTAAATGTTTAATTTAGTTTGTAATTTTTTAGTTCTACTTATTTTAAAAATTTTATTATTTAAAACTGACAATTAATTAATTAATTTTTATAAATTCATAAATTCCTATAAATTAAAACAAATTCAATCATTTTTATTTTAATACTTTTTTTAACTTTAAAATTTTTTATAAAATTTTTAATTATATTTAATTTTTAGCAAATTATATATCAAAACTTTTTCAAATTTTAAATCTTTTATTTTGTCGATTTAAATTTCAGTACTATTTTTTAAAACATCAGAAACAGTACAATTTGACGTGAACATCCAAACGAATGCGAGAGGCAAGACAAGGGAAAACAGAAGTGAGTAAACCTTGTGATTCCTGAGTCAACAACATACTGTTTTAGTTTTAAAGCGAAAAGAAAGCATGACAATGGTGGCTTAGGGTTTCTACAAATCAACGATTACAAGCACTGCGATGGCCACTCAACTAAATTTCCTTTTCGTCCTTCCTCTCTTCCTCTTCATTCTTCAGTTCCCTTCTTCTTTCTCTGGTCAGTTCTCTTTTTCCGCTTGATATAATTATTATTTTTCCCCTGTGAGGTGTTGTTTGTCTGTGTACCTACGTACCTTCGTTAACGAACATGAAAATATCTTCTGTTAATTAGTGCGTGCGAGTCAGCTTTAGCGAGAGGTTACATATGTGAACATTTTACTGTTTCTGGGTTGTTGATTCTAGTTCTTTTGACTCAACTATAATATTTTTATCCATTTATGTTGAAATCATGGTATCCGCATTTCTAAATTGCCGTTTTAGTTTCCCCGAAGATTTGTGATATTCGGTAATTTACCATCCATTAGTCGCATAGTTCTGTTTTTTGTGTTGCTTTTCCTTATGATAACATTTTGAATTGCTTCGAGTCATGATGTTCTTTTGACTTGTTGCAAAACAATTTCAGGGAAGACGGACTCAATGAGATCAGTTCCTGATCTTCAGGAATCTATGTATATTGTTGTAAATGGAGATCCTTGCGTACGACTACTTAATCTTACTGGAGAGATCGGTTGTGCAAGTATGAAGCTTTATTGGCTTGCCCCTTTGTTTCATAGTAGCTATTCTTCGGTGATATTTATTATAAATTTTACAGTGTATGTAAAGATATAAATAATTATATTGATAATAATGGTAATAATAACAAGAATTGTTTGGTTACTATCTCTCCTTTATATTAGATCCCGGAAGAGACAAGGTTGTAGCTCCGGTCGTTAGATTCAGGAATGCTGATGATCTGACACATTCATCTGCAGTTTTAGTCTCATTAGACGAACTTCAAGAAGTTTTTGACAGGCATGTATATCCATTCCATAGCATGTGTGCGTATCTTTTCTTCATTTATTATCCCTTGCAGAAAAATAGAAAGAAAGAAATTAAGTTGCGTTATGAATTTTGTTCTAATTTCTTAGATTTTATTTGTCCTGATCTCTAAACTTTTGAGAATGGACATATCTCTCTATATAATCAGTGGTTACTAGTAGAAGAAACTTTGTTTCAAGTCTAAGATACTTGGTTAATAGATGCTTCCCATTCAAAGCAACGCATGATCTCTCAGTTGCCATTATATAGGTTGAAATCAGATGCTTGAATTCTTAATGCATATCAGGACTCTCCTTATAGATCTTTGATTAAAACTCGTTTGGGACGGAATTGCTTAACTGTTTTCTGTATTATATGACCTGTCTACAACTACAGATGTTGAAGTTTGAACATAAGAAATCTCATCCACTCTGATATTGGAGATGAAAAATCCAAATATTGTTTCATTTATGTTTTTTGAAGTAGTCTAGCTCTTACAGCTAGATTTCACATTTTCTCCACTTCCCTCATAGTGCATCATGTCATACTTTCACTGATGAATGAAATGGAATACAATCACTGAAGTGAAAATGCCATTCAAAATCTTTGGCTGTTTTTTATCCTTTGTCCATAAATTTGACCTCATGGAGCAACTTATGCATGGCAATGGACTGGGGAATCTGCCCAATTTTTTTCAAAAAAAGCTCGAACCTAGCTGGAGTCTATCGGGCTTGGACTGCCAGGCCAAACAAAAAACCCAAAGTCCAACTAGAGATTTTTTGCTTTTCGGGTGTTGAGCCTGGCCTCCTGAGCTCGACCCAAAGCTCGTTCAACTCGAGCTTTGGCCATTGACTTCAGGTTGGGCCCAGGCCAAAATGTCAACCCTAAAGCAACTTAAGCTGGTGGTTTGGTGACTTACTGCTGGTTTAATGGCTTGGGATTTCTAAAATGTACGGGGTTGCATCATTTGTTATTGAGTGCATCATGTTTCACTGTTTCTTTTGAGATACAATGCAATAGAAGATGTACTTCTGCTAATGACAAGATGGATAACTGTTTTGACGAGTGCTGATAAGTCTTGGTTGCTATTTGGGCATTTGTATACTAGAAAATTTCTTTGAAATGGCCTTTTGAACTTTATTGGGAACTAAAACATTTCTTTTCTTTTCACCATTTTTGTGTGGAGTGGAAGGGCTGTTCCTTAACCTTCATGTATGGTTTTTGATATTTTATTTGGAGTTTAATATTCTTAAAAGTTTAATTCCTTGATGATGATAATGTCAGATGTCTGTTTCTGCTTCAGAATATCAGAAGATCCAAATTTTGCAAATAATGTTGCAGGTGTTCTTGTTGAATCAGGGACTGATATAAAAAATAAAATAAAAGGTAAATGTGATTTAGATTATACTTTCTCTCTTATCGTTGCAGCTAAGTTTTCAGGGTGTTGCAATTTGATTCTTCTAACTCTGGTACTTGCATTTTTCTTACAGGATTTTCTCCTGCACAAAAGTTTCCAGAAGCTGAATTTTCACCATATGGAAACATTAACTATGAATGGAATGCAAATGTATGCTTCACATGAGTGTTTAGTAACTTTATTTTCATTATTTGCATAGTATTAATAGGAGTACTCAACTTCTTGTTGCTGAACATTTTATGGCCTTAGTTTGTGGGCCTTATCCTTTTCAGTCATCTTGAACGAATACAATGATTCAGTGGCCTACAAATGTGTCCACTTTGTAGGAAATATACCTGTTATTTGGTTCAATATCATCAAGCTTTTTCACAAATACTTCCCCTTTGGTACACCCTCATGTTTCTTTTAAAATACACATAATCAACAGCTAAGTATTAGATTGTAGGAGTTTCTGTTGCATATCTGATGGTTGATTTGGTGGACTGTTGTCAATTGCATTTTGCAGGGATTTGGTATCATGCACAAAACTTATAATTTCCCAGTATTCTTAGTCTCTGAGGGCAGCATACAGTATATACAGAAGGTAAATCCTGTATTTCTCTGCATAATAATCCTGTACTTTTCAAGCTGCTTGCTGAAGTCTGTTGTTTTAGCTGTACTTTTTGTAACAATTTATAATTGTGGACTTTCCGTACGTCTTTTAACTTGTCATTACCATATATTGTTTGAGCCTATTTTCACCTCGTTGGATTTATGGGAAAAAAACCTCAATCAACCTCTTATTGTAGCTCTCTTTACTTGGGCAACAAAAGGAGAATGCTCTGAAGCCTTCTTTGGTATTTTAGGTTTAAGTCTGATGAGAATAAAATTTTATTTTTTGCAACTCATTTATTTTGAAGCCAAACCCTTGATGTCTATAGTTTTCACTGCATCAGCTTGTTAATGGTATTTTAAACGGAGTTCATTTGTTTGGAATGGTAACCTTGGGTTATAAGTATCTAAATAGTTAGATAAACTTCAAGTCTGACAAAGAGTTAAGTGTTTCTATTACATATGAACTATTTGCTGCATCAGACATAAACTAAAAATAGTTTTCTGAGTAATCTTTTTTAGCTGTGCTTTACATTTTAAAGCTAAATCATTTTGGGAAGAATCCATTTCATCTTTTGGCCAGCTTAGAGTTCACCATAATGTACACTTTTAAACGCACTTCCTGCAGGCTGCCTTGAAGAATGAGAAGACAAAGAATGCTTATACTGCAAATGTTGCTGAATTTGATATGGTGATGCAGGTATTTGATTATGATAATCCTATTTGATAATCTTTATGTCCTCTATTAGCACCTGGTTAGCTAGACTTTGTGTATATGCTTATCAATTGCTATATAATGATGAGTTGTATATTTGTTTTTCATTAGACAACAAAGTCTGGGACTCGTGATTCAAAGTCCTGCTTGAGAGAAGGAACTTGCCTTCCTTTAGGTGGATATAGGTAAACACTGGTGATATTTCTTAATTTTAGTAGCTTTATTGTTTCAGCTCATGATCCACATGGTCTACAGATCACAAAAATAGTTGGCATTAAGGGGATTTGTCATTTACTTACTCTAATTTTGAAAATCCCTTTGCTGCGTGGTTTATATATGTCTTGATTACTCTGATGTGCAGAATTATTATTACTATAGGGGCTGGGATAAATTTTTTTTTGAGATTCCATTTTTGAAACTGATTCTAAAGATTACATGGAAGCATATAATTTAATAGTGTGCCAAAGTCATATTGAGTTCTTGGAAAAATTATGGATTCTATTTATGGTTCTCCTCAGTTTCTTCTGTACTAGAATTCACATTTTTGGGATTAGTTATGCATCTGAAAGTTTTAAATAAGTGGTTCAACATGTTTCCCGTAATAGGATAGGATCTTGTATTTGATCCTTAGTTAAGTAGTTTTTTTTCAATTAAATTGTTTTTTCAATGTTTAACTTGAGCTCTATGGATAATTGTGGCTGATGCGGCACATGTCTTCATAAACTACATTCTTATGCTCATAATTTCTAGAAAAGTCAACAGAGAGTTTATTTCATTTTCTTTTGTTATTTCTTTCTAAGTTCCCAAATTCTTCTCTTCATGTAGTGAATTTAAGTAGCTTCAAGCAACGTTGCTCATTATATCATGCAGTTATTTTAATGAACTGTTCCATGGAAAAAGACTTCTATTATTTTGGGAAGGTTAAATATCTCTTACTAGTCAGATTGGGTCTTAGGTTATGATTGTTTTGTTTACGTTTTGCGTCATAATTGCTTGTCTTAAATGTGGCAGTGTTTGGTCATCACTCCCTCCTGTAAATGTTTCATCTTCAAATCAAATGAAGCCCGTCATATTGACAGTAGCCACGATGGATTCTGCATCATTTTTCAGAGACAAAAGCATGGGTGCAGAGTCTCCAATTTCTGTAAGTTCTTTGCCTTTGGTGCAAAGTCATGATAATTTGTTTTCTTTATCTAATAAGCTTAATGCAAATTATGCTTTGGAGTGTCTTTAGGGACTGATTACATTGTTAGCAGCAGTTGACTCACTATCTCGTTTGGATGGGTTGAGTGATCTTAGTAAGCAGGTGTGTATCAGACTGGTGTCTTTTGTACAATAATTTGTTAGAATAACAGCTCACCATTCTAGGAGTTTTCTTGCCATATGCATTGATATTTATTTCAGTCGTCCAATTGTTTCATTTTTTATGCATTATTAGAACCATTTTAGAGTGTTGTATAATTTTGCTGGTTATCGTCAATCCGTGTCATAAGATTCATATTAAAGAATATTTCTGAAATTTTACGGATAGGTCAATTTTAAGGTAACGTTTATGTCAAGAAATTAAGGCTGCTCCTTGAAGTAGCATTGGCATCAAAGGACAAAGTTCAAGTAGCTTCATAGAGAGATAAGGTGTAGAAGTTAGAAAATTAGCACTTGGCTAAACACTTTATCCTGAAATGTCAGTTACAAACCTGATCTTAGAAGTTACCTTACTAGCTTAAGTTGCAAAACGGTAGTAGAAGTTAAACTTAACCCCAAAAGCAAAAAACATCTACTGTATATTACAATCTAACACAGACAATTAAACCCTAAAAATGACTTGGATACGCTAATATGGCCTGTGGGATTAATATTTTCCGCAAAACATACCTATAAATTTAGTTTCAGGAATTGGCAAATTATGTCTATTCTATCATTGATAAAATCTTATTTTAATCAATGCTTTTCAATTGTGATGACCAGTGAGAAATTAGTTTAAATTAGGAAGTTGTACTACCTATTTTTATGGTCACAGTGTGATATATACTTATTTTGCTTGTTATCAAACTATTATGAATTTTAATATCACAAGGATAGCATTTTATTTCATTCTAGTTCTAGCATGGAGAGCAGTTGCACTGTGGTAATGTGAAAATGCCATTCTTCAGTAACTTTAGACTATTTATCCTGCATCAGCTCCCTATTTATGGGAATAACTTGATTTTGTTGAGAATTCCACATAGTAGGTTGAAAAGCACACAATGAATTATGTTTCAATTTGATTCAATTTTTCATCCAAAATCAAGTTCTTTCTATAGGAGTTTTATGAAACTTCTTGACTAAAAATCGTTGGCACCAATTTTTTCTTCTAGATAAAAATCTGTCTCTCAACTAGCACCTCTGTTTTAGGAGGCTGAGAAGCCACCCGACAATAGTCATTTGCAATTAGTGAATAAAAGCCAAAATGTGAAGTTTGTATAACTTAGTAGCTTCATATGTGCCATTCTCTAATAGGAAGCTACCTTCATCAACTTGGAAGTGTTGGGCATTGTCCTCGATCTTTGAATTTTCCCTTAACGGATCCAATATTTTCTGTTGAGTTGCTTCTTAATCATCATTAGTACTAGAATTGAGGGAGTGGGAATGTGGTATCTCATTCTTTTTTTCAATTTTTGATTTCCACCCTCCCTCCTACTAAGTGTATGAACAAAATGATTCGAGCCTAAAGCCTGTTGTATGGTTCATTTATATTCACGTTCCATTCAACTTAAGGAATACAAATGGAACCTCTAATAATACGATATATCTCATGCTCGGTAATAATTTACTGTATAAGAAAAATGGGCTTTATGCATAGATTCCAGGTTTACTCTAATACATTTAGGATTTTGGTTTAAATTTTCAACCGGTTAAAGAATAATGAGGAATTTTTAATATGTAATGACTTGCTTGTTGCTGCATGTAATTAACGTGTAAATAGACATGACAGAAGTGAAAAGAAGTAAAGTTTAAAAGTCTACTGATTGATTGTGTCTTGTTGTGGTTAAATTACTTGCATTTTCGACTGATTATTACTAAAAAATTTTGTCAGCTGGACAACCCCATTCTTGGGTGAATATTCCAGCTGCAGTAACATCCCTAACACGTAATAATTAGTTTTTCAGAATTAGTAACTTATTGTCGTCAATTCCATAATCTAGCAGAACTACATTTTGTTGTAACAGCTGACTTAGCTAACGATTTCAATAATTTATACAGCTTGTTTTTTCAGTTTTCACTGGGGAGGCCTGGGGTTATCTTGGTAGCAGGCGTTTTCTGCTGGAACTTGATTTACAATCAGATGCTGTTAAAGGCCTCAACAACACACTGATTGATATGGTATTCTCATACCCTCCAAGATGTCTAGAACAGAATTGCCAGCTTTGATGTTGCAGGTTTTATTAAGTTATAGACTTTCACAAACATAAAAGCCACACTAGAAATATTATAATTTGAATAACGCATTTTAAAGAATTTTGATTCAAGTCCTGTAGTAGCATGCCATTGAGCCTTTGCTTGAATTGACATATCCCCTTCCCTTTCTCTCCTAGTTGTAGTGGCTCAATTGTTTGAAACCCCGTTAGCATCCAAAAAAGAAAATGAAGTGCTATAATTGTATCCATGTCACCTTAAGGTGCGTGAATTTCGTATGTAAGTTGATATGTGGCTGTATTTTGCTTCTTTTGGTGCTTATTTTCTGTGTCTTAACATGTGATGAGGTTAGCAGTTAATATGCTAACTTAATTTTGTAGGTTCTAGAAATAGGATCTGTTGGGAAAGGCATCAGTGGAGGCAATACAACTTTTTTTGCTCATGCAGCAGGGGTATGAATTAATTTATTCTCCAGGCTTGAACTGCAGTATTTTTGCTCTATTTGAACAGCTTTACTTCAATGTAAATTCCAAGCCGAGTTGTTAATTATTTTTTATATGCATGCTTTAACGTGTGGTGTGCATGCAATGATGCTGCTATATATTGCCTTTTTGTAAACTTGGACAGCAGATCAACATAATGATAAAAGGTTCTATCTATTTCTTTTTTTTTTTCATTGCTAGTTCTATTACAGATATTTTTGTTCCAAGTGTATTATTACCAACTAGATAGACTTCAAGAAGTTCTAAACATGAAGATGACTGGATGGTTGATGGTTATGCCATTTTGATAATTAGGGGATTTCTCACATTTATGTCTTTTGATGCAAAATGGCATTGAAGCTAATAATGTATTCATGAAAAAAATATTGGGGAGTGTAAAAACTTATTCAGCTCAAATGTGTAAACTCTTAGATGGGACAAGGAATGTTGTAGCATATTTAGCTATAGAGACTTCTTTAGTTTAGAAGTCAGTTTGGTTGACGATATGGAAAAAGCTCAAAAGAAACCATAATTTTCTTTGACACGGCAAGGGTAGCATTTTTGAACTTGAGATCTCTTGGTCACTCTTATACTATGTCAAGAAACTGTCAAACTAAAAGCTTTAAATATTGTGTTTAACTAGGAATATGTTATACATACCTTTAACAGGAATCGTCATCTTTTACACTCACATCAATATCTTAATCTCACGCAACAAATATGCTTGGATGTGATTCAAATCATGTGTTGAGTTTTCTTGCCATTTAAAATTTCTAGTTAGATGGACAATCTCTTTTTCTCGGAAGAGGAGAGTTCACCTTGTTGAATGTGCGTATGGGTCTTCATGAAAAGAAAGTTTCTGGAAGCAATTAAGTGGTGGTGTCATTGTCCTGAAGCTCATTAAGTGATGGAAATGGCTACTAGTCATACAAAGTGAAACTATTTTGACTAGTATTTTACACCAACTAAATTTATCGTTCCATCAATTTTTTTCTCTTATCTCTTCCGGTGCTTTCTTTTTTTCTTTCAACAGTGTAGCCTGTCAGTTCACTTAAATAATATTCTCACTATACATGCTTTAAGGTTCTTTATCCAATAATATTAATATGATCATAGACGACAAGTTATATTCTTTCTCCTTTTCTACTTGCTCCCTTCTCAAATTATAAAGTGATTTTCTTTCATTTGAATAATATTCTCACTTGTAAATGCTTTTAGGTTCTTCATCCAATAATATTAAGGTCATCATAGAGGACAAGTTATATTCTCTGTTTTGCTACTTGCTTTCTTCTCAAATCATAAAATGATTTTCTTGTTAATTTTCATTAGAATGTCTGCAAAATTATGCCACATCATTACATGTTCCCTTGATGTATTTATTGATTATTATCTCAACTCTGAGCTCATTTAGATAGACTAATTCTAGCATTTATCAGTGTAGGTATCATCTACCACCAACGAAATGTTGAATGCCTTGATACGTGCTCAGAATTCTCTAAAATCCAAAAATATTTTGATTAAATCTTCTAGCACTTCAAATCCTGGGATTCCTCCAGCGTCATTGATGGCATTCTTGAGGAAGGTACAAAGCTCTGAGACACGTTATGCATTGATTTTGTTTTGATCATACATTTGTACTGTTTTCTTTTTTGCATGAATTAGTAGAAATTGCAAAAATTCCATAGAAATATTGCATTTCCGTTGCAACTCTGATTACTCATTAAAACTTGAAATATAAGATTATGCTCTTATTTTCTCCCTTTATCCATTGTGTTAACTTGGGATATTTAAACTCTGGCTTCAGTATGTAGGGTAGTATATGGGTACTGGGAAGTATGATGAAAGGGGCACCGTATCCAATTTATATCCTGTTTAATTGTGACGTGCCAGTGAAGTTGTCAAATTCTCTGGGCGCATGCTATTGATTAGAATGAAAGGAACATTTAGAAAATGACAATAACTCCTTCATATTTAAAGGATAAGGGATTTTCTGCAAGTGGAAATTATATCAAAGTTTTCCGGAGAGATTTGACATGGGTGTCGCGATAAAATTGATAGAATACATCAGGATAACTGTCCCATTATATCTTGTTTGATTAATTTGGCAAGTGCAGGACAAGCGAGGTTAGGTAAAAATGTTCACTCTGTCCTGTTGTCAAATATTGGATTCTTTTAGAAATCTCCACTTGTCATTGAAATTTGAACTACTCTGTCTTGGAATTCAAATTTGTGATTAACTTGCCTGTAAAGAGCATTTGGGCTTAGTGACTTCCTTTTATGACTACTGGTGAAAAGGATTTTCGCTTTCCTGTTCATGCATTAGCTTTGTTTTGAGTAACTATGACTGGATAGCAATAATTTGAAGACTGTTTCTTGTCTGAGAAAAGATATGGTATTATGGGGATATGCAAGTATCATGGCTAATATTCTCCTACCGGCCAGCAGAATTCATCAACTCCTGGGATTGTACTGGAAGATTTCGATAGTTCATTCAGCAACAAGTTCTATCATAGTTACCTTGATGACATTTGTAAGTTAAGTTTTACCTGCTAAGAAATTGAGGATAATGATTTTTAAATTCCTAATTCTTTGTACATGTTTGTTGCCAAGCCCTAATACTTCTACTTCCGTTGATTGAGTCTAAAATATATTTAAAATGTAAAAAGGAGCACTTTGTGCTGATTTTTGTTGGTCCTACTCAATGCAATTTTTAAATGATGGTGAGATGATGTTGGATTATGTTGATATGTGGGCTTCTTTTCAAGACATAGTCCTCAAATTTTTGTATCTATTTCAATTGTCATTTTATTCTTGCAGTCCTTTTTCTACTTCCCCCTTGTCCTATTCTCTGGCTGTTTTCTACTTCCCCCTTGTCCTATTCTCTGGCTTTCCTTTTTAATCGATTCTATAAATTTTTGAAAATCGGTTGATGATCTCATGTAATAATTGGAGATGGAGAAAGTGACAGGTTAGGAAAACAATCCTTAAAATCTTGAATTGCTATCAATATTCTAAAAGAGTTCAATGGAAACAATTTTATAAATTTGGGACATCCTGAAGAAATACATTTGGTTTATAATAAATACAGCAAGTTTTTGATTGATATATTTTGTGCAGCAAAAATAAACTCTTCAGCTATAGCGGCAGCGGCTTCTCTTGTTGCCCGCACCCTTTACATCCTTGCTAGTGGCGATAAAAATATTAGTAGTTCAAGTCTGAGTGCTATCAATGTAAATGCCTCTCTGGTTGAAGAACTCATGGGTTGTCTCTTAGACTGTGAACCGGGCTTATCTTGTGAATTGGTGAAGAGTTATATGTAACATCCCACCCCCTACTGGAAGGGTAAAATAGTAAATTTGACATAGGACGGAATAGATTTGGAGTGTATAGGA
>JANSVB020000038.1:269098-279943 GCA_025504935.2 Erythroxylum haughtii
AAATGTGTTAGAATATGAACAACCCGAAATGTTTTGAGCATAACTTTTGATGTAGTGCTCCGAATTGGATGATTCTTATGGCATTATGAAATTAAGACATAGATGAACATTTCTCTAGAAGGAAGTTTTGACGAATTCCTTCAAATTGATAGTGCGAATCAGATCCGCAAGTAAGCATGAATTAAAGCAAGTATTAGGGGCATTTTGGGAAATCCCCTTAAAGAGAGGGACAAAAGGGTCATTTGACCCGCATTTTAAATGACATGGCAGTATATACATCCTTGGCTGTCGTTTATTTCGGTTGGGATCCGGTTCTTGGATCGGGTCCCAACATTTCTTCCCTAATGAATAGAGGGCTCTGCAAACCTAATTGTCCAACAAAAACCAGCTGGCCTTACCATTTCCATTATGATTTTTGAAGAATCGATAAAAAGACCTCCTTTGCCTTATCAATTGAAACTATGGTAGCAAATTTCTTAGTGAAAGCTTAATTATGTTACCACTAAGGAAGAATTTATAGATATCATTTTTACTTTTAAAATTTTAGATCTTCTTGTTGATTCCAAATTGATAGTATATACTAATTATTTAATATTGAAAAATATATTATCTAAAAAGGATGCCAAGTTAAGGCTAGCTTGTTATATTATTTTTTACAAGAATTTGACTTAGAAATCCTATACCAGAAAGTAGCATACAACTTTTCAAGACTAGAGAAAGGATATGTAGATGAGGAACCCATCAATGATAAATTTCTTGAAAAGGACTTTGTTTGTTAATATTAAAAAGCCATATAATTTGTTGATTTTATGACTTAACTTCTATAAAGAATTTTCCTAAAAGATGTTCCCCAACACTAAAAGAAATTCCTCTTTAAAGATAAGTTATATTATCGGGATGATACCTTTCTATTCTAAAGATGTTTTGATGGGATTATATGATGATGTGTACCTAAGGAGGAGATGAGTAAATTTTACATTTGTGTCACTCATCCCCTAGATAGACATCATAGTGCCAACATAACCATTGCTAAATTCTTGTAATTTGGGTTTTATTGACCTACATTGTTTAAAGATTCCAAGAGTTTGTCACTGACATACCAATGCTAGCAAACAAAAAATATTGGTAAATGAAATGATATGCCTGAAGATATACTTATCAAAGTAGACCTATTTGATATATGAGGCACATATTTTATAGGACCATATCCTTTTTGGTATGGAAATACTTACATATTAGTGGCAGTTAATAATGTTTCAAAGTAAGTAGAGGTAGTAGTTTTTCCTAACAATTTCAATGTAGTAATCATTATGAAAAGGAACATTTTCTCTCATTTTGTTATACCTGGAATTATCATTGGTGACAATGATATCCATTTCTATAATTATAACTTCATGTCACTTTTAAAAAATAATGGGTAAATCTTCAAAACCTCAACCACTTATCATCCTTAAATAAATGGATAAGTGAAGGTATGTAATTGTGAGATTAAATTGATTTTGGAGAAAAGGGTTAATATTTCTAAAAGGAATTAGGAATTGAAACTTGATAATACTTTTTAGGCTTATATGACAACTTTTAGGACCCTCTTAGGCATGTCCCCTTTAGATTGATGTTTAGCAAATCTTGTCACCTTCTACTTGAGATTGAGCATAAGGCTTTGTGATTGACAAAGAAACTCAATTATGACCTTCAGTTTGTTATTAAAAGAGGCTATCCCTATTAAATGAGTTAGATTTGTTCTAAATATTCCTTTGAGAATATACCAATCTACAAGGAGCAATCCATGACATTTCAAAATAAAAATATCATGAGGTAGGAATTTAAACTTAGATAAGATATATCCTTTTTAATTCTCATTTTAATTATTTACAAGGAAATTGAAGTCTAGATGGTTTGGACTATTCATTGTAACAAAACTGTAACCTATGGTGCCATTGAAATTAAAGATATAGATAGAAGGCCATCCATGGCTTTTAGGTAATGATTAAAGCATTATTTTGAAAGTGATAGTGCGATGATATCCATACAATTTCTCTTAGTGACTAGCTCCATTTGGTGATTTAGTTCATCTAGAGAACTTGCAAAGAAGCACTTCTTAAAAAGTAAACAAATGTTCTAACCTTAATTTTATTTTCTTAGTTTTTTATTTCTTACTAATATTGAGTTGAATTTCTTTTATAGTTAGTTATGTGAAAGATTTTCTTGGAATTTTACTTCATCAAACTTGCATGGAATTAGGAAATAAATCCAAACCTTAATTGCCTATTTGATTGAGTTTAATATCATATTTATTTTTCATTAAGAGTACAGCCATATTTAAGTATAAGTGTTTAAAATTTTGAGATTCTCTATTACTATTATTAGTGTTTTACCTAATACAGTTTCTCTATTTAGGGTTATTGATGTGTTTAGGGTGTAATTCTTCACTTTTGTGTGTTCATACATGCATAAATATCATTTTTACTGAGCCTAAGGTCATGGAGGAGAAGGTTTAGTATAATAAAGACAAAAAAAATGGAGTTGCAGTTTAAATTGAGGGTTATAAAGAGTAATTAGTATCGATTTGGAAGTAAACAGACATCAAAGTTAAAACAAAGTAGGGAGTGTTCAGATACATCATAGAAATCGAATTGCTAAGAGAAGTACATCCAACGTTGATCTCAAAATTAATCAAGCATTTAAAAAAATTGACATTAGTGTTGGATTGTATTTGATGCGAGTCTCATCTAGTAACCCAATAATCTAAAAGCCAAACTCAAACATTCCACATTCCATATTCCGCATACATCTTCCTTAACTTTGGCTATGCATCTATGCATATATATATATTTATTTTTAGTACGTTTAGGATGTGCTTACTTATATATTATTTTATCTAACTTTTATTTTTAAGTTATTTTTTTTACTTATGAATTTGTGTGCATATTAGATTGCATTATTTATGAACCTCCACATGTATACAATGTTGTGCAAGTATGGTAAAGTACTTTATGACAGAAAATTTTTATTTTAGCTATCTAGCTTTTAGAGAGTTTTCTGAATACTTTTTATTACGTTTATCTTAATGCACAATAATAAGGACAATATTATTCTAAGTGTGAAGGTGGATTGATTAATTTAATTGCATGAGATTTTCTAGAATTTTATGTTTTCAAAAACTTCATTTTTAGGGGTGTTTAGACTCACATTAATAGCTCGATGCTGAAGGCATGAGTATATGCAAAATCCTATTTAAGATTGATTGTCAAAAACTAGGTGTATTATATGATTAAGCGAGTAATATGCAAATATGGACATTATGAATTCTAGGAAACCAAATTTAATAGTTAATTATATTTTGATTTGACTTGAGTGATCCTATGAGAAATTTGATCTTTTATGCCATATTTCTCTGTTTCTTATTTAGATATCTTCTTTACAGTGAATTTCTAAGACTTAAATTTCATCCTTTTGAGATTATATATAAGATGTGTATAAGCATTAAAATGATAAAAGCATTTAGAATTGAGTTCAATCCAAATTGCCTACCTTTATACATTAATTCGTTAGTGAGCCCTTTAAACTTAATTTAAAATTTAAATTTCTTCGATAACTTTTCCTAAAGAACCATGAGCCTAAAAAAATAAGTATCTATTCCATAATTCATTATAAATAAAGCTTTTATTTGTGTTTTGATGTTTTTGAAAAGAGGATGTAAGGAAAAAAAGTGTAGGAGAGATGGTAAAGTATATGAAAGACGTAATGTGAAAAGGATAATCTCATATCAATTCAAAAGAAAAAATAAGATAATAAAATAAAATAAAATGTTAAAAATTAATTGGTATGAATTTCTTTGTTTGAAAAATGGGAAAATAGGTGGTTGCAAGAATATGAGTTAGTAAAGTGAGGATTAATTTATTTGTTTCTCTTGATTTATTCGTTATTGCTCTATTAGTTATGAATTTAATTGTTTCTTATTCCCTTTCCTTTTTACCTTACTCAACCCTTTGGCCCTATTATAACCCTACTCAATCTTTTCGATTTTTGCTTGTAGATATATATTTAATTAGTGGAGATTAGATTATTTTCAAGCTTATACTAAGTTCACTTTCATAAGAAGAAGATGGGAGTACCTAACCCAAGTGCTAGTATGAATGAGTAATATCTTGTTATGATATGTTAATTCATGGTATTTGAACTTGATGGAGGTATAATATAGTGTTTGTATTGTCATTTTTGTACAGTGATTTTATTTAAGAAATATTGTATATTAAATTTTGTAATTCTTTTGAGACTTGAATTTATATATCTTATGTTGTTAATTATGGAGCTAACTAATGAGTTTAGGTCAATATTTGTGGGTATTATTTAATTAAACCCTTAGGATCTTATAACACTTTACTAAGGATACGTAAAGGTTTAAAGGCTTGTGGCATACGCTAAATGTCATTATACACCTACAAAAGCATAATTAATTTTTCTTTAGGTCATTAGCTAGGATTTATTTTTTGTTATTTCCTTAAGAACAAGCAATGAATTAAGGATGGGGAAATTTGATTGGCCTATAATCCATATGTTATTCAGAGTTAATTTATTTTCTATTTGAGACTTTTGTAACATGTTTTATATTGATGTTATTATGTTTTTCTATATTCAATTCATTATCTTATAGGTGATGAAATTAAGTAGATAACACAAGATTTAGTGCAACTTTCTTCACAGTTGTCTAATCAATGATATTTCTGAGACATTTGGAAAATAAGATGGATGATAACTTTGCGGAAGACATGGGAAGCTAATTCTAACTCAAAGATATATAAAAGGTGGAGAAGTTGGTGAAATAAAGTATAACAAGCACCAGATTTGTTGATATCATATGTTTGCCTTTCCCGAAAGTTTATGAAATTAACAAGCTAAGTAAGACTAGTGTCAAAGTTAATCTTAGACTAATGTCAAACTTATTTTGAATTTATAAACAAAGAAATAGTACAAAATCAACTTTGGTTATAACTTGGTATCAAGCGTCAGTTACATCATGACTTGCTCTAAAAGTGGAAAAGTTGGTGAAATAAGGTATAACAAGCACTAGATTTGTTGATATCATATGTTTGCCTTTCCTGAAAGTTTATGAAATTAAAAAGCTAAATAAGACTAGTGTCAAAGTTAATCTTATACTAATGTCAAACTTATTTTGAATTTATAAACAAAGAAACAGTACAAAATCAACTTCGGTTATAACTTGGTATCAAGCGTCAGTTACATCATGACTTGCAAAGAATAAATGTCCTAAAACAAGACCAACACCAGTATAGGAGCTAGTCCATCGCTAATGTTTGGACATAATTAGTCAAAAACATGTGATTTCACAAGTTCAAGTTATCTACCACTCTATTTTTGTGATCCTAACTATAAATGCTTGTATTTGAATTAACCCAAAAGACTTTTAGCATATTTTTAGGAAGACTTTTGTTTAGTTTTCATATTATTTCATTCTTTCAAAGCATTTAAAAACAATTGGGAGAAAGATTAAAGAAGTTGGAGACAAAATATATCAATTCTTTCTTCTACTCTTTTCTTTATAATGAGATTTATTTGTTTGTGTTTAGTTTTTATTATATTTAGTGGTTATAAACCCTAGTCAAGGTTAAAAATATTGCTTATATTGATTCTTTAATTATTAATGCAAGATTTAATAATTGGTTAGTTGAATTTATTCACTTGTTCTCAATTATTGAATTTGTGCCTATTCACTATAAGATTGAATCATACGGATCGTATGAAAGATTGACATGTGAAGGATGATTTGTACACTAAGAGAATAAAAAGTTTAGCACTAAGAAATGACAATATCCTAGATTTTAGTGATAGCCGATAATACTAACTATACTTAATGAGTTTGATTAGATAAAAGTATGAATCTAGAGGTAATAGTTACCTAGTTAAGTATACATGTGTGCCTTGATAAAATGCATAAATACTTTAGACTAATTGTTATTTCAATTTATATCATAAATCTTAAGAATTGTATGAAGTATTAATGATTTTATTGGTTTCTTTCGTTGTTTTAATTATCTTATTTCCATTCGTTAGTGAGTAAATTGCTTCTCATTAATTCTTTGTTTATTTAATTTATTTGTTAGATTTGATTAAATCATGTAGTATTTTAGTTCTCTATGGGATCGATACTTTGGAATCTCTCTAGTTTAATAAGCTATTTATACTTTGTATGATTGCAGTTATAAAGTAGATCAATTGTCTTAGACCCAATTTGGAATTAATTGCTACATTTATGCTATGTTATTTATAAACATGGGAACAAACATGTTCGTCTATAAAAATGTGTACATATGTAGATGCTAGCATCGAAAATAATATGTTTATTTTGTCATTCGTGTACTACTCCATTGATGCCTTAAAAAGAAATAAAAAAAGGGACACTTCCATGTTTAACATTGTGTGATTCTTGTTATCTTCTCTAAACACATACAAAAAAATTAGCATAGGGTCATTGGTAAATAATCAAAACTTTGAATCCTAAGATTATTAAGTAAATTAAAAGGAATATCCTTCATATACAATTAATTTACATTTAAGGATCCATTCAAGTTATAAAGAATATGATTTACATCAGAAACAATAATACCATATATAATCTTTGGTTTTCCTATTCATAACACTAGGAACAAGTAAAAGAATATAACTTTGGCTGATGTACATTTTCTTTCTTTCAAACTTTTGAATCTTCTTTTGATGTCTAAATAACCACAATATTAAATCCATCATCTTATATTTGGTACTTAAATATAACAGCCACTTCCAAAATTAGTTATGGTCATTAACAAGTTACTATAAGTGGTTAAAGTTGAGCTTATAACCTATTTACATTTTGGAAAGAAAGTGTTTTTAGACATATATATGTCATCACTTTCATACATTGTCTATTCCAAACATTCATGATAGCCCACACATATACATCACTAAATCATACAACATAATTTCTTGCTATTAAATGTAACAAAATGACAATTCATATTTCTAGCCTTCTCTTTATTATTATGAAATAGTACCCTAATTTCCCCCAATGGTCTTCATACTCAACTAACAACATTAAATAAGTAATTTTATATATCATCAATCATTTAGTAATATCATTAAAAAACACATTTAATATGTCAACTTATTATTGCTAATATAATTCTTCAACAATTAATTTAATTTTTTACGTTTTTTCTATTGGACCTCTTTTGCTCAAGATTTTGACCTTCTTATTCTTGTCCTATCATGTGGCTAGGAGACGACTGAGTCTTTCAGCTTAACATCTTTTGAAAGGTTGATTTAATATTTCTATAAGGTAAAAAACATCATGTAACTTTATTGCACTTATACCTATAATTTTTATATTTGTTTCTTCTAATATATTATACAAGTATTCAAAAAATGATTTATTTTTAATAGCATAATTAAGGGCCTTAAAAATATTGATTATGATTTTTTTATCCTACTAATAATAATATCATAATCCTCCCAAATGTTACCAACCTTTATTTATAGAAAATTTTCAATCTTCACTCTATTAAAATTTTTGAAGTGTTTCAATATGCAATCCTTAAATTCAAAGAAAAAGTAGTTGGATTTAACTAATAAGGATGACTCGTTTGAAGCAACTATGTATAATCCGACTATAGTGCACCCTTCATCCATCTCCGGTACATCATACAACTTGTTATTTTCTTTAGTCTAATTTTTTCTCACGTCACAAATCATCCCACATTTTTTCTTCTCATATAATATAAAATAAGGATGGGTGTATATTTTCTTAAATTCCTTCTCAATATTAAATCATGTTACCAACAATACATTATTCCTTGGACAAAAAAATCAAACTTCAATTCCTCTCTTAATATATTCCTGATTACTTTCTCGTATTGCTTAATGAATTAGCTCAATATGATATCGATATGAGCATAGCCATCAAAGTAAGCATCCATTCCTTTACTCCTTTATTTTGTTAATGTTCTTGCCAAAAAAATGCCCCTTAACATACATTGAAACCTAACTTATACAGTAATAAAGAAGAGACTTAACCTATGAGTTATTTCCTAAGTCAAACTCCATAAACATTTATTCCATTTTCATAAATTCTTCATTATTATTGACATCACAAAAAATCCATAAATGTAGCTTTCAACTTCTTATAAATCTTATAGATAACAAATTTCTCAGGTAATTTCTCTAGAATGTGCCATAAACACATTTTATGCCTCAAAATAGTGAATATCAACTCAATGACATTACCGTATACTTCTGCACTCATTTATAATTATAGTGTTTGGTGAATTCTCATTCATACACCTTAACCATTTATGAAAGAGTTAGCAAAAACTATTAATATTCTTGCTTTCTAAGAGTGCACAAGTAATATAAACTGCCTGGAAATATTTACCCTAATGAATGGGTCAAATGATATTTGATATTTGTTAATGAGGTAAGTGATATCAAACATGACTACATGCTCAAATTTAACATATACTATTTGACTCCTCGTATCAGCCCAAAAACATTCCTCAACTTGCCTTCCTCATCATAGTCAATTTTGTCAAAAATCTACTATCCTTCTCCTTCATTATAATAAATATCTTATAAACTACTTTTATATCTCTATTCTTCTAGCCTCACTCTTCTTAACCTATCGATATGACTAAGACAGTCCTTACATAAATATGTTAAGTTCTCATACTCCCCTGTAGCTACAATAAAAGACTTTATACAATTGTGCATGACCTAATTTTGTACCTGTAATTTATTTTTAATTTACGTCTAACTTGATTATTCACAACTTAATGTTGCCTCATAAACCTTCCATTAGTTGAAATTATTTTTTGATTATGCACATCTTCTAGCTTGATTATGATCTAAATATCTTTCTCCGGCTGGCAATTTACTCAGGCATTGCACCTAATTCTTTCACAACTCATTTTATTCGACCCTCATAGTTTGCACAACTGACCTTTAGGACGTATAAATGTTATGCTATTAAAGTCTCCATTCTCGTATCTCTTTCATCTTCTCATAGAAACTACAAACTCTTGGCACCTTAAATATTTTTAGTACAAATTAAAAGTTATTTATAAATTTTTCAAACTTCATTCCTGCTTTAACTGCCACCTTTGTTTCAGTATCCTCTGACCGATCACATTATATTGTTCCATCTAAATAACTCTTCTCGTTTTCCATTTTATTACTTATATTTATTACACAGCCATATCATACCATAAATAATACAATATTATTCAGAAAATACCATTGGATTACATAAAATATACCAATGGATAATATAATAGGTATCAATATATGTTAAACAGTCATAAATAGACATATCAACATTACCACACACCAAATGGTTAAGTGTCGAAATGAAATTAACCCTGGAAATTAACCCTAGGATTGGGATGGTAAATATTTTTCCTTGTTCCTTTGTTCAAGCTCTTCTTCTTTTCTCGCTACCTAACTTTTACTTTAAACAAATATCAGCCAAGTTGGAATCTTGATAATCACAAAATTTTGTTTTACATTTTTGATTTATTTTATAACAAAAGCTTCTAAATATCTTCTTCTTATTTCTCAAAGTATTATTACTACTTTAAAATCTCATACATTTATATATGATTATGTTCTTTGCTGCTTGATTAATTAGTCTTTTCTACCTTGGTGTTTTCTGGGTTTTGTTGGATTTTTTGAAATTTATGTTCTTTAGTGTTTAATGCTTTTTAGGTTTTATTATGTTGATCTCTTTGTATCTGATATTGTTGAGTTTATTTCAATGTTGAATTTTTATACTTAATAAACTTATGGTTTCGGACAATTTGTGCTTCTACGTGTTTTTTTTTTTTTTTGTTTTCTTATTTTGTATGATTCAAAGTCAAGTCTTTAATACTTTATTGTTCTCCTATCATTTAGGTATTGATACTTTTTTAAAGATAAAGAGATGATATATTTCATTATATTTTAGTTTTTAACTTTTTTTAAAGTCGAGTTTTTTTATATTTATTTATTTATGTATTTATTGTAATTTTATTTACATAATGATTTAGTATACTAGTTTTACTTATTTACTCTTTAACATACATCATTTTTTTATTGTCACATCTATATGTGGGTCTACTAGAAACAGTCTCTTTATTATGTAGGAGAAAAATTGTGTATTATTAGACCCCTCTAGACTTCACTTTATTGTAAAAATTCGAACTAGATGTGATGACGATAATAATAACGAGAACGACATTTATATATAACTCTAAAAGATCTTGACAGCGCAGCTCACTTAAACGACATTACCCTAGGTGAAAAATGTTTACTTGATACCATACGTACTTGCTTATATGATAACAAAATAATAGTTAATAACAAAGGACAATGATAAATTACACAAAATATGGGCATTCTCAATTTCAAGATTCAACAAAATGATGAATGTATCAGGTGGAAGGAAAAGGCAAGCTTTTTAATTTCATACAAATTAACAACTTTTTAGTAAATTGATATATGTCAATTATAATATTGTATGTCACCTTCTACTAGATAACATACTTATTCATTTTTAATTAATGTTTAATCCCAGCAACCTCTTTAGTTTATTTATATTTATTTTAGTTACATTTATTTTTAAATTTTATTAAATAGTTTATTTAGTTGAATTTCTGATTTTTATTTTTAAGTGTAGTTTCTTTTTGTTTTCGTAACTTATGAAAACTATAAGAAAAAAGTAACTGTAGTTTCTTATTTTTATTATACTTTGATTTTATTATTAACTAAGTTCACTTTATTTAATTATTAAATTTATTTTAAAAATAAATATGTATTAAA
>JANSVB020000038.1:280173-292331 GCA_025504935.2 Erythroxylum haughtii
TAAAATAAAATATATTAAATAATTAATACTAATATTTTTATATAATTAATAATAAAATAATAAACCTCTTGCAACAACCATTTTAATATAAATGGTATAAAAGTCATTTATTATACATTACATTACGTTCCATCCATCTTCCAAACAATTTTTCACTACATTACATTATGAACCCTTCCATCCTTCCCAAACAACTTTTTACTATATTACATTCGATTCTATTATAAACCCTTTCATTCCCTTCCATTCCCTTCCATTCTATTACATTCCATTCCATTAATTAACGTCCAACCAAACAGGGCCTAAATTGACGCTTAAAAGTAAGCTGTAAGCGTCACAAGCAACATTCGCTTGTCATGCAGCCCATGCTCCACCGGGCTTCATTTTCCATTCATCACAAGATCAACGGCCATGAATTGCAATGTTATTTTAACTCGAGAATCTCGTGTACTTCGTTTGTGTGCCTGAGCATAATTATCTAGTTTATCATCCCTATAGCAACTCAGATCCTACGGTCCATATTGCTCCATAGTATTTAACATATGTAGGCATAATAATTGCTAAATCGTCTCCTATTAAGGACATTAATGATTATAATACAAAAGTACAGGGGTTGTTTAGTGAAAACGGCTCATGTGTGTGCGACTTAGTTGGGGGGCCCACATTCCTAGGAGGTGATAGGTGTTTTCATTCTTCTTTGCTTTCAATGTATATCCTCTTCGGTTTCTACGACACTACCAAGTGGTGAGTGCTTGTTCTTCTACTCACTTACCGTGTGTTTTTATTATGACGATCCCTTTCTCTTATTGTAAATGGGGTTCTTTGGAAGAAACTAGTTATGCTTCTCTTTCTGCTTCATTATCTCTTGGTCGATGTCTTTATAATTATATTTTGTTGTTTGAGTTGGGTTCTGTACCGTGTTTGAGCTTTCTTTTGTTTAATGTAATTTCAGTTTGTCATCAACTTATTCTGTTCAATGTTGTTTGGGCTCTGCAGCAAAGTAAGAGTGCAGTTGCTTCTTATTTTTGGTAGGTGGGGTGAATACGTTGAGAATAAATGCTATGTAATGTTTCATGCGAAGGATTTTCATTGGAAGTTTCCTGCTTTGTTTTGGAAGTTGTACAACCGAGTCTTCGAAAAGTTCAGATATATGCTTGAAATTTTGGAATGTGGTATTAGAGCCGATTGATGGGTTTTGCATAAGCTTACCGTTAAAGACAGAAAGTCTCCACTTTCAGTTGAATCTTTTGATGTATGCAGTTTTGGCTTCTGTTTAGGTTGTTCGATTCTCTTTCAGAACATTGATGTTCAATTTCCTCCTGAAAACTTATTTGTAATTGAGTTAGCACAAGTATGTTTGACATACTATTAGGTACAGTGTGCTTATAAAACATGCAAAAGGGCGCGCACTCATTCAATTTCTTTTGGTGCACTCGTCTATGTTTGAATTTCATTGTCTGAACGTGGAACTTTGGTGTTGATTGTTAAGTGATCATGGGGAAGAAATTGAGAAAAGTACTGTTGCCTCTATTACTTTCGTTGCTGGTCTGTTATGCGGTTTCTGCTACAGCCAGGAACGGGCTAGTTAGAATCGGTTTGAAAAAGAGACCATTGGATAAAAACAGCCTCCTTGTTGCCAGGCTGGACTCAGAAGAAGCATTTACAGGTTCTGTTAGAAAGTACCATCTCCATGGTTATGTGGTAGACTCCCAAGACCCTGATATCGTACCACTGAAGAACTATTTAGATGCTCAGTACTATGGTGAGATTGGCATCGACACTCCTCCTCAAACGTTCACTGTTATCTTTGACACTGGTAGCTCCAATTTGTGGGTGCCATCCTCTAAATGCTACTTTTCGGTAAGTTTTAAATGTTTCTTTCTTCTCTATATGGTAACTGAATGCAGATTTATCATTATGAAGATAGAGTGAAGAAATTGATTGTGGAATCGTGGGCAAGACACTGAGGAGCTTGTAATACTTTGCAGGTCGCTTGTTACTTCCATAGCAAGTACAAGTCTGACCAATCAAGCACCTACAAGAAGAATGGTAGGTTTCTTTCCATGTAGATATTCTTGAAGACCAATGGGCATTATTCATAGCATAAGTAGTCAGTTTGTTGATATGGAATTGGTTTTGTTTCAATATCACAAGATTGTTTCTGTTTTGTTTATGAAAAAATGAGGCATGATGAGTGTATAATCCGTTTAATGGCATGCCATTCTTTCTTATTTGGAGTGGTTGGTCCTCTGTACTATGTGACGATTGGATCTATTCAGTTATGTTCTTTGCCTTTGTGTGGATTTCTATTAAACTTTCACCGTCAATTTGCTGTGCTTTCTTGCTAGTCGTGAGTGTTGCAGTAGGAATCTGTAGGAGATATGTCTCAGAAGTTCAGGTAGGAGCGTTGGAGCAAAATGTTGATACAATGCCATGCAAATAATGTACAAGAAACGAGTTAAAGAAGTTCAAGAAAAGTTCGTTAGTTGGCAGTTAGAAATTGAGTATTATAAATACTGTAAGCCTATAGGAAATATACACACTTTGTACTTTGATATTGAATACAATTAGACAAAATCTCAACGAGTTATTGAGTTCTTCAAAAGTGCTCTATTTGCCCTTGTTCTCATGTGAATTCTCTCTCTACACTTCTCTCTCTAAATTCCAATAGTTTCCTCAATTGTCTTTGTGTATGATCAATAGATAACAACAAAGTGGTATCGGAGCTAGATTTGTAAGGAATCTGTGAAGGAGTAGGTAAAGAACTTGACTCGGAGGTCTATCCCTTTCCCGTACAAGGCACGACTGTGAGTGAAGAACACTCAGAGATGGCTGAGAGCTCAACACAGAGTCTGCAACCTGCGATATTCAATGGAGAAGGATATCAAATCTGGGCGATCAAGATGGAGGCATATCTGCAAGGACAGGATTTGTGGGAACCAATCGATGAAGACTATGCGGTTGAGATTCCAACCGAAGATGCTCCAATTACTCAGCTACGGTGGTTAAGGGAGAGAGTGACAAAGAAATCTCGAGCTAAATCTTGCCTATACCAGTCGGTGTCACCCTCGATTTTCACTCGAATCATGGGACTTGGCTTTGCGAAGGAAATCTGGGATTTCTTGAAGAGTTAATACGAGGGTGACGAGAAGGTAAAAAATATAAAAGTATTGAATCTGTTAAGGGAATTTGATATAATGCAAATGAAGGAAGATGAAAGCATCCAGAATTATTGTGAAAGATTAATTCATCTTGCGGATCAAATCAGACTCTTAGGAGCTGAATTCAAAGATCAAAGATTGGTGCAGACGCTACTTATGTCCGCCCCTGAGAAGTATGAAGCAACAATCGTCTCTCTTGAGAATTCCAAAGATATTGGGCAAATAAAGCTTGCAGAAGTCGTGAGTGCCTTGCAGGCTCAAGAGCAGAGATCTTTGATGAGAAAGAATGAAGCAACTGAAGGTGCTTATCAAGTATTTGCCAAAACAGAGACTCAAGAAAAATTCAAGAAGAAGAAAAAGACGAAAGGAGGGTCCAACACTAAAGACTCTCAAACACGCCAGAAAAATGGAGGCAAGAATGCAGGAGGAGACAAAAAGAATAATTACAATCCCTGCCCACATTGTGGTAAGTTCAATCATCTAGCTTTCAGGTGCTGGAAGAGGCCAGACATAGAATGCAGAAGGTGTCATCAGAAAGGGCACATGGAAGCCATCTGCAAGAAGCAATCTACACAAGCGGCAGCCAACGTACAAGTGACTGAAGAGGAAGAAGAGCAGCTGTTTGTGGTGATTAGCGATCGTGTTAAGAATTACCCATCCGACTGGCTGATTGATAGTGGATGCATGAGCCACATGTCTCCAGATCCAAATTTATTCAAGTCTTTGGATAAAGAGGTGAAAGCAAACGTGAAGCTTAGAAATGGAGACTACATCCGAGTAGAAGGGAAAGGTGAAGTGGAGATGGTAACTAGGAAAGGTGTCAAGATCATCTCGGATGTTCTTTATGTACCCAAGATACAGCATAATCTCTTGAGTGTAGCCCAGTTGTTTGAGAAAGGTATGTCTGTACATTTTGAATCAAATTCTTGTAGAGTCTTTGATAATGCTGGCCAGGAGATTCTTTGCACCCGAATGAAGAACAAAAGCTTCTCGATAAGGCCTGAAGAGCTGCAACAGGAGGCACTAGTGGGAGACTTAACCGAACCATACTTTTGGCATCGAATTGGGCACTATCACATGAAGGGATTGAAAGCAATAAAGAAGAAAGATATAGCCAAAGGCTTACCATCAATTTCATATGAGCGTGTTGCATGCAAAGTTTGCATGATGGGGAAACAATCACGTACACCGTTCCAAAAGGCAAAATGGAGGGCTGAAGAGAGACTTCAGCTATTGCATATGGATGTATGTGGACCCATGCCAGTTGCCTCATTACATGGAAGCAGATACTTCCTGTTAATAATTGACATCATTCAAGATACTCATGGATATTCTGCCTCAAAAGCAAGGGAGAGGTAGCAAGAATTTTCAGGGAGTTCAAAGCTTTCATAGAAAACCAATCGGGACTGAGCATCAAGTCTATAAGAACAGAAAACAGCTCAGAGTTTACATCTAACGATTTTGGTTTGATTTGTAAGTCAGCAGGAATCAAGCATCAACTTACCATGCCCTACACTCCACAGCAGAATGGCGTTGTTGAGAGAAGAAACAGAACCATAGTGGAAATGACGAGGTGCATGCTGGAGGACAAGAAGCTTCCGAAGGAATTTTGGGCTGAAGCTGCTTCGACCACCTACTTCCTGTTAATCAGAGTATACACTCGGGATCTCGAAGATAAGATGCCACATGAGATGTGGCATGGTTTCAAGTCGAAGATGAGGAATCTGAAAGTGTTTGGATCGCTATGTAGTGCTCTAATTCCTCAGGCCAGAAGAAGTAAACTCGACAACAAGGCTGAAGCTGCAATCTTCGTGGGATACTTTGAAATTAGCAAAGGGTATAGGCTATATTATCCGGACCAGAAGAAAATTAAAGTAAGTAGGGATGTACATTTTTCGAGGATAAGCACTGGAGCTGGCCTGGAGATAAAGAGATAAATGGGGTTAGAAGGCAATCAGGAATAATGCCTTTGAATATTCTGACAACTACAATCAATCCAAGCGATTACGATGATGAGGAAGAGGCAGAACCAGGAGAAGTAGTAGAACCAGAGCTTCAGCATGATCAGTATAGGTGGATCTCTGAAGTAGATTGAATTCGTGAAGCAACAATTCAGCAAAACCTTCGAAATGATTGATCTCGGAGAGATGAAGTATTTCTTGGGTATGGAGGTATTTCAGTATAAGGGGTGTATCGTTGTAAGCCAAAAGAAGTATATTCGTGATGTACTGAAAAGGTTTAAGATGGATTAATGTAAGCAGGTATCAACTCCAATTTGTCCGAAAGAAAAATTAGTGAAGAGGGAAGAAGGCGATGAAGTAGATGGGAAGAATTATAGGAGTATAGTGGGTTGCTTAATGTACATCACAGCTACAAGGCCTGATGTTTTGTACTCAGTTAGTGTGCTTTCCAAATACTTAAGTGATCTTGGAAAGCAACATGTAATTACGGTGAAAAAAAATTTAAGGTATATGAAAGGGACGGTTGATTATGGATTGATGTATGAGAGGACTGAAAAATGCGAGCTTATATATTATGTAGATAGCGATTGGGGCGAGGCATCAGAAGACACGAAAAGCACTACCAGATACTGCTTAACATTGGGCTCAGCATGCTTCTCATGAACATCAAAGAAGCAAGAATTGGTGGCGCTCTCAACAGCTGAAGCTGAATTGATTGTGGCCACAGCAACAGCAAAACAAGTAATATAGGTCAGAAAGTTGGTTGTGGATTTACAAGTTCATTTAGAAGGAGCTACGGTGATTTACATTGATAATCAGGCAACGATATCAATTTCAATGAATTCGGTTTTCCAAGGTAAAATTAAGCATTTCAAACTTAGATACTACTATCTAAGGGATATACAACAGAAGGGGAGCTAAAGCTTAAGTATATTCATACGGATGATCAAGCCGCAGATCTATTCACAAAAAGATTTAACGTTTCACGTTTCGAGCAGTTGAGGAAAATGGTTGGAATTCAGAAGCTGAATTTCTGATCCAATGAGGAGTTTGTAGGAGATATGTCTCAGAAGTTCAGGTAGGAGCATTGGAGCAAAATGGTCATGCAGTGCCATGCAAACAACGTACAAGAAACGAGTTAAAGAAGTTCAAGAAAAGTTAGTTAGATGGCAGTTAGAAATTGAGTATTATAAATACTATAAATCCATAGGAAATATACACACGCATTTTGTACTTTGATATTGAATACAATTAGACGAAATCTCAACGAGTTGTTGAGTTCTTCAAAAGTGCTCTATTCGTCCCTGTTCTCATGTTAATTCTCTCTCTACACTTCTCTCTCTAAATTCCAGTAGTTTCCTCGGTTGTCTTTGTGTATGATACGACAGAATCCTGTCATTAAGGATTAAATTTGACAGGGAAATCTGCTGAAATTTGCTATGGTTCTGGAGCTATCTCTGGCTTCTTCAGTAATGATGACATCAAAGTTGGTAACTTAATTGTGAAAAATCAGGTAATCTTAGGCTTCCTTCTCGTTTCATACTCACCCATCATACTCACCCATGTTTGTGATTATTCCCATTTGATTTTCATTTTAAAATTACAGGAGCTTATTGAGGCAACAAAGGAACCCAGTGTCACATTTGTGATGGCCAAGTTTGATGGTATATCAGGACTTTGGATTTCAAGAAATTTCGTTTGGAGGTGCTGTTCCAGTCTGGTATGTGTTCATAATCAATTATCGGACAGCTTCGTAACCTTTTTGGGTTTTAGCATAAGCAGTTGCTTGTCTTGTAGGTACAACATGATTAAACAAGGTCTTGTCAAGGAACCTGTGTTTTCTTTTTGGCTTAACCGTAATGCAGAGGAAGAGGAAGGCGGTGAAATCGTATTTGGTGGGGTGGATCCAAATCATTATAAGGGCACACATACACATGTTCCTGTCACTCAGAAAGGCTATTGGCAGGTTCGTTAGTCATGGCTTTTCCTTTAGTGAGACCATGAAGTATATATTTAATGTTTCACTCATCTTGGATTTTTATACGCCTGTTTGATAGTTTGACATGGGAGATGAACTTATTGGTGGCAAGCCAACAGGTATACGTTCTCTCAGTGACTGCCATGCCTTTACATAATTTTTTTTGCTCAGCAGAAAGCTCATTTCCTGTCCCTGTGGTAATGTTCTAACTATTATGCGTATCATTACCTAGGGTACTGTTCTGATGGTTGTTTAGCTATCGCAGATTCTGGCACTTCCTTGTTGGCAGGTCCAACGGTACAAACAAATGCTCTAAACTTATTGGATTTCCTCCCTTTATTAGTTCCCTGTTCTACGGTGTCACTAGCCAGCTATTTTAATAACCTAATTCCTGCCTGAATTTCAGTCTTACACTGGTTTGTTGCATTTCTATTTGAGAAGGGAGATAATATTCCTCTTTTCTCTTTTTTCCCCTGAAAATATATAGAATTCCAACAATTTATATCTGACGATGACCCTTTCCCTCAGTAATTTTGAAAAGAAAATGTGTTGTGTGGCAGGTTTCAGCATGCTGCAACCTTTCTCGTAGTGATTTTGCTTCATTTCATATCTATTGCATGTTTTCTTGGTGTTATTTAACCTATGAGAATATTTGAATTACAAGATATGATTATGACAGATAAAAACCAGCTTGCTCAGTTAGGGTACGCTATACCCTTTTGCTTATGCTATCTGTTTCATTGATGATTTTTATTTGCATTTGTAGACTATTATTACCATGATAAATAAGGCCATAGGAGCCTCTGGAGTTGTTAGTCAGGAGTGTAAGGCTGTTGTTAATCACTACGGAGAGACCATAGTGGATTTGCTTCTTGCTGAGGTAAAAGTCTAGCTGGATGTTTGTTAGTTGGTGTAGCTAAGAGTTTCCACTTGTTAATATACTGTTGCATGTACCTTGTCCTAATATTTTGTTGTCACCATTATCATTATTCCTATCAAGAAAAAGGTTTAACTTCTCTTCTTGATATGCTTGTACAATGTGAGCAGGCACAACCAAAGAAGGTCTGTTCCCAAATTGGATTGTGCACATTTGATGAGACCAAAGGTCTTAGGTTAGCCTCTGCAGATATAAAATTATTTTAAATATCTTACTATCCTTATTTTGAGTGATGAAAATACTATTTCAATGAATTTAGTTTCTCAGCTTTCTGTTTAATAAAATTCTTTTCTGCTGTAATTATGATTGCATAGCATGGGCATTAAGAGTGTGGTGGACGAGAGAAATGGTAAAACATTAGGTCTTCCTTGTGAAGCCATGTGCTCTGCTTGTGAGATGGCAGTTGTTTGGATGGAAAGCCAGCTGAAGCTGAATCAAACACAAGAACGCATATTGAACTATGTCAACAAGGTAAAGTAGCCACTTGACAGTCAATCATGGACATGGAGAAACAACGGACAACACAATATTACATCTGATAGTTCTTGAGCTTGGATTCTGTTTCTGATTCTGGTACTATGTCCACAGCTTTGTGATAGAATGCCTGGTCCATTGGGAGAGTCACCTGACGATTGCAGCAGTCTTTCTTCCATGCCCATTGTTTCCTTCACCATTGGTGGCAAAGTTTTTGACCTTGCTCCAAAGGAGGTATCTTGCTATTTGAACTTTTTGATGCTTAAATGCTATGTTGGAATGCGAAAACATTTATCTGGATAGACTAGCTATTATATAAACTTGCATTGTTTGTACGGATTTAGGGAAAGATGTTGAGGCTTTTGATAATATGAATGATCGTGGAGAGATGGCAGTCGCTTCCCTTAGTCGCTCAAAATGTTTCTAGCAGCAAGTTTGAGCTTTGAGGTTTCAAGTCTTTTAAGCTTTTAAAACAACAGCATATAAAGGAAATTGGATATATAGGAGACGGAATGTACCAAGAAGACAGAATTGTGATTGATAGCTTTTGTGTTTTCACGTTAAAGCTTTAGCGCGATCAACTTCATGTACTTGTGTTATTACCGTTACACTCAACACTGTCTCTTGGATGTGGCAGTACATTCTGAAGGTGGGTAAGGGTGCAGCGGCACAGTGCATCAGTGGGTTTACTGCCTTGGGTATACCGCCTCCTCTCGGACCTCTTTGGTAATTAATTCATGGCAGCAGCTATTTTGTTTCTCTTATGTCCTGTTGATCAGTTGGCAATTTTTTGTCCCAGGATCTTGGGAGACGTTTTCATGGGTCGCTACCACACTCTGTTTGACTACGGAAATATGAGAGTTGGATTTGCAGAGGCTGCATAAAAAGGCCCATGTTTACTATACCATCTTTAAGTGTCAAGACAAGCATGTGATACGTACCTTAACAAGAATACATCTACTGGTATACCTTGACCAGCTTAAAACATGTTATTGTTTTCTTCCTTCCACCCAAGTCCCAGATAAAATGAAATTAATTCAAGCAGGCTACCTAGTTACTCCTTTATCTTTTTGGACGAATCTTCTTGTTTCCCACCTATCATTTCTTGAGAAGTTTTTACGTTTTCAACTGTTATAGGTGCCAGGTGGTAGTTGATTGTGTTTGGTTCCAGTGATACTGCTCATTTAACGTTGTTAGCTTTGAAGTTCTCTGGAAATCGTTTCCTCCTACCTATGTACCTAATATGTGCAATACAGGGAACAATCCTCAGACATGTAGGTGGTGAGTGGTGAGTGGTGAGTGGTGACAGATGGGTTAGGTTCGAATGGCGCGACATTGGTAAATATGTTAAATTGTTAGTCTAATCTGTTCTTGACGAAAACATCCCAATTTATCTTTCTCGTCCTTGTATTAATTGCCAACCATTTGTGCCAGCACGGATCTTTGTGGGCTAGATGTTCTTGACGTGGTAACTACTCTTGGAATTGGCAGCGGAACCATATGGCAAAAATGGTTTGTGTGATCCAACAATGATTAGCTGAAGTCTCCGGGAAATTAGCCGATCGTCGTTTTCTTAAGACGATGCTTATAATTATGTTGTGGCAATGACAAGTTAACAACGTTGTTACGGTGGACACCTCCTCGTGCGCAAATGGGTCAAATAACTTCATTAGTACCAAGAAACCAATATCATTTGATCTACCGAAAATAGTCTCACTTTTAAGTAGGAGTATAACTGTATGCTATTGAATTTTCCTAGACTTCACTAATTAATATAACTCTACTATCACTGAATGTTGTTATTATTGTAGTATTAAAAGATCATATCTTACTAAAATAAATAAAATTTTCATAGGTCAAATTACTGTAATATATTTAATTATATAATATGATTATTTTATAAATATAATAAACCTTTAACTATTAATTTTATTTTATCATAAAATTTTGATTTTTTCAATTTTTGCGAAACCAAAATTTAAAATAATTCATTAAAAACTTCTATAATGGCAAAAGTTTTAAATCTCTAGCATGGAAAAGTTAGAGCACTTTACAAATAATATGAAAAAAAAAAGATAAGAGTATTAGGTACTAATTATTGTAAAAGTATACTCCTATTTAAAATAGGATATAGACCTTTTAACAACTTAATTGAATTATAATTATATTAATTTAAAAACCAATTAGATTATCATAAATTTTAATATCCAATATTAATTCATATTTATTAATTATCTTATATTTGATTTTAAAGTTTCTCAAATTTTATAATAAATTATTTATAATAAATTAAACTTGAGTAAAAAAAAATCTCTTCAACTATTCTTAATGTGTGACCCATTAAATTTTTAAATATGTTAATAATAAATACAAATATTAGTCCTAAATTAAATTTAATGTTAGATTAATTAATTTCTTTAATTTATTTTTAAATCTCTAATTAAATAATTTAATAAACAAATTATAATCAACGTCTAATAACGTATTATAACTATCCAAATATTATGAATTTTAAGGTAGTTTTTACTAACTTTTTTATGCATAATTTTTATATAATTGAATTCTTTTATCGTGTAATGTTCCAATTAAACATATACCACATATTTATAGTCCATTCTATTTAATTTGAATGATATAAGCTAAATAAGTGTTAGTAATTAATTCTCTTAGTGATATTTGAACATTATTTTTAAAGTATCATTCTATCTTGACTAATGATTTCTCAAATTAATATTAATAGAGAAAAACAAAATATTCTCCTTAATTACTTTAAAATAAAAGGTCTTATATTAATTACTTAACTATCGCTCTATAGTTTGTGACATATCCAATGATTTTCAATTCAAGTACCATTAAGTAGGATATGTGCTAAGTAATATCAAAATATAACAATTCTTACAAGAGATATTTTGATAGTTTCAAGTGAAATGGTCATTTATATAATTAATGTAATTAGCATCTATATAGATATAAATAATGTTTCATATGAAATTATCATATTAGATTAGTTTAATGAATTTCTTATCTAAAAAGTACTCGTACATTTGTTTAAGTACTTCCATATTTTAATTTATAAAATCAACTACTTTATCTATAAGGAAAAAATATAATGCATATCACTCTTGTTACTCTATTAATAAAAAAGTGATTAAAAAAAGATTTAGAGTAATACATAAATATAATATAGAATTCATTATTCTATTTATAATTTATATTTATTTCATAAATTTATTAATTAATTAAAAAACAAACAAAAAATAAAAATATTTTATAAATAGACATTCAATAGATTCCTTTTATAATATGTAAATAGTCCCTTGTGAGAATTTTCCTATGATTACATATTGATATCTTTTATACATTGCACTTAACTCCCTATCATGGCGTGAACCATAATTAAACCTATACTATTAAGAAATTATGTTTAAATACTGGTTCTGCCAAATTCTGACGAGACTGCACGTCACCGTTTGGATCCATGAGGTTGATTAGCTCCGGTTTGAAGGTTCCTGTAAAACAAACGAAGGCACGTCGGGGGTTGTGTCCCAATAAGCCCCTCCGACGCTCAAATTAGTTTCTTGGAAGGTATTCAGGCTAGGGGATCAGGAGAATTAGGGTTTATGAGTTGCGTACCTCCATTATGGCCA
>JANSVB020000038.1:318732-333236 GCA_025504935.2 Erythroxylum haughtii
ATTGGGAATTGGAGATTTTGTATTATGCAAGATGTTTTACACAAAGATTAGGATGGGATATAATGTAGCAAAATAAAGTGATTGTTGAGTTTGAAAAGATTGAAAGGATTGTACAAATGAGTATTTCCCAATAAAGCTAGTGTTATAATCTGATGCATTAAACAGAAAATTCCATAACAGTGTATTACAAATTTTGATATTGAGGTCACCAATTCTAGTGCAATAATGAGAATAAGATGTCGAGTTGAATTTTGGGGTAAAATAAAGTAGTATTGGCCTCATTGAAATTTATGATCGATTTCACATGAAAAGATTAGCAAAAGCCAAATTAAGAATTCGGAAATTGTGGATCTTATTGAGGAATAAAAAAAAATGAATCCAAAATTGAGTTTAAATTGGAGAGTGTTATTTGCTGACTGAATCAAAAAGGATGTGTACCGCTAAAGAAAATTGAGCGAAGAGATTACTATAGAGAGCACAAGTAATAGCCTAAGCTAGACATCCTAGTAGTAATATTTTGAAATAGTATTTAACTGCTAAGGATGTAGAATCAAGTGACTGAGTGTTTGTACTGCCAATAGTCTTAACTGTTGGGGATATGCTTGAAGCTTATATTTTGTAGTTCGTAGGAATGTGAGGTTAATGTACGGTTTTAAATGAATTTAAGCATATTAATCACTATGATAGTGATATCGTTAGGATACTATATGAGGTGTTATACGACTAAAAGTGGTGTTCAACCTTACATTGAAATGAAGAGGACCTAAAAATGGTTAAAGGCTAGAATTGATTCGAGATACTGTCAGTGGGTGAAATGAATCTGTAATAAGAGTTAGGTGACTTATGAAAGATGAATAAGTTCAGTGGATCAACATCGAAGTTATGGAATATCATGAGATAGACATAAGAATGGAGTGTGTTAACATTGAAGTGATGTGAATTGCTAAAGGAAAGATGAATTGTTTCTAAGACAATCACCTTGGTAAGGTGTGCTCAATTAAGGAAAAAGGATAAACTAAGCCTGATATGAATTGATCTGTAAGAAACTATTATGAGTTGGTGTTACTGAAAAAAGATATCTTAGATTCATAATATGTGATTTGTGAATATGCTGAGAAGAAATGATATGATCTGACAAAGATGTTTTGGATTCACAAAGTGTTACATGGATATGTTTAGAAAATATCATTATGATCTAGTATAAGTGTTATTAAAACTAGAAGTGAACATTTTTGAGTAATCTAAAACTCATCAAGGAAATAGCTGATATAGTGTGATATTTGAATAAGTGATTGAAAGACCAAGGGAGTCTATTGACTGTGGTCAATTGGGTGAAAGTATTCAAGTAATGAGGTTACATCGGAAACGGAGGAGCATATGAGGAAGGATTACCCCTACCTTATTGATCCATCATATATTAATTTTGGGGACGAAATTTGTTTAAGGAGTGGAGAGTTGTAACATCCCATTCTTGTGGGAAGGTTAAAATGGTAAACGTGAGTGATTAATGAGAGTTAGAAATGCATTTCCGTGTTCATGCATATTATGTCATACACATACATATGAATAGTGAAGTTGTAGCATATGAAAATAATTGTACATGCATTCATGAATAATTTTGGGTATAATTAGATTGAGTTGTGAATTTTGGTAAATTTAGGCATAAATTTCAAAAAATTATAAAAATAGAAAAAAGACATCAAATGAAGATTTGGAGATAGTTGGATTGTAAATATGAGAGCTTAAGGGAGTTAGTTTCAAAAGAAACTAAGTTAGAGCTTAGATATGAGGAAAGTGGCATGTGTCACTTAGGCTTTTGTACTTTTGCTGGAAGTAGGTTACTATTCTCTGAGAGTTAAGAAGTTAAGATATATGTCTAAGTTCATTCTTTATTGTCATATTCTTCAAATTTTCTTCCCATACACAGAGTTTTCTATCAAACCCCTTCTAAGAGATTTCTTTGTTTTCCCTTTCCAACACCAAACCCACTTTGCTATTTGTGTCTTCTACCCTAAGAAAAACCAGAAACTGGTCATTGTACACAGTGAAATACATAAATTTCATATAATTTAGGGCTTGAAGATTTTGGAGTTTTCAACAAGTAAGTAGTGAATAAATCCTTTAGAGTTAGAGATTTATGAAAGAAAGTTGATGAGTTATTGTCATCTTCATGGAAAATGGCATTTAAGCGTATATTCATAAATACTGTATGGTTGGGAGGCAAAATTTTTTTTATAGTGTTAACTTAGTTTATGAAAGATTATTAGCAATTAGGGGATGTAAAGGTGATGTTGAAGTTGAAATAGCAAGAACTCGATCTGAAACTTCTGTGAAACTTCTGTACCAATCTAAATAGATTCATCAAAATGGCCTTTATGAAAGTTATAGATCTTCCTTTTATCTTTCCAAAAATATATAGTATGAAAATTTTGTGACATCCAAGCTGAAAATCAGGGTCCTTGTAAGGGAAGATATTCGAAAGTGAAGTTGTTTCTTCTGAGTTTTTGCTTCTTCAGTGATGATGTCATCTTCTTCTGTGTTTTGCTTCTTCTGTCGTTTTGCTTCTTATGTGATGATGTCATCTTCTTCTATTTTTTTCTCCTTCTGAGTTTTGCTTCTTCTGTGTTTTGCTGACGCGTCTTCTTCTATGTTTTGCTGACGCGTCTTCTTTTGTGTTTTGCTGACGTGTCTTCTTCTGAGTTTTACTTCTTCTGTCTTTTGCTTATTTTATGTTTTGCTGACGCGTCTTCTTCTGTGTTTTGCTGACACATCTTCTTCTGTGTTTTGCTAACGTGTCTTCTTCTGTGTTTTACTTCTTCTGTGTTTTGTTTCTTCTGTCTTTTGCTGACGCGTCTTCTTCTGTGTTTTGCTGACGTGTCTTCTTTTGTGTTTTACTTCTTCTATCTTTTGCTTCTTCTGTGTTTTGCTTCTTCTGCCTTTTTTTTCCTGGCCATAAATTCTTCTCTAGACACCCAAATGAATTGATTCTTAAACCATTGGACTCGTAAGACATTGCCCTACATCTCCACCAAAAATCATAGCCACTGAAATGAATTGAGAAAGATTTAGTGAGAAACATGGGGCGGGTTCAGTGAGTGTACTCTTAAATTATATGACCTGGGGTTATTCCACTGAACATACCTCAGTATTTTGATTATATCTGGATCTATAGGATTCCAAATGAGATGATTTTTTATTTGGAGTAATCTAGAGATATAAGCCTACAAATTGTCTCAAGAAGTCCAAATTATGATTCAGCCTCTAAGATGTTTAATCTTTGAATGGAAGTTGGGCATAGTATATTGTTATTAAATGTGAACAGTAGACTCGAAAGGGGGTTTTGAAAAAATCTGAAAGTAAGCCAATGAATAATGAATTGTGATTTCAATAGTTTTAGTGAGGCATAAACCTAAGTATGAATCATACTTAGATGAGTTTTGGATATAAGACTGATAATGTGATGAGAATAAGGGAAAGACACCTGGGATTGTCATGAGCATGCATGGTACATATTTTATACACATACTTACGCATAAGGGAATGCTTATAATTGTGCAATTATTAATGTATGTGTATATCGTGTGTTTGACATATTGATGTGTAGGATAAACATCTGCATTCAAATGTTTCCTGATCTTGAAGCTGGCACTAATCTGGAGCCTACTGTGAGTAGACCGTGATGGTCTTACCTCATTCTTTGTTATTTGAATTCTTGTATTATTTGATTATTGAATGATATATGATTAATTATGTTGGTTTCTGGACAAGAGGTCTGATGATTGTGATGGTTGACTTGGATATTGAAGTGCTACTTGAATGTGAATTGGATGAACTAAGTGTATTGAAGTGATTGCTAAGTGTTTTCGAAATGTGTAATCGTATGTAAGTGAAAATGTGAATTCTAAACTATATGTTGAATGCCGGACTCTGGTTTGATGATAAGAAAATATGATTGAATAAGAGCATGAACATATGAGTGATGCATTTCATTTCATAAATGCATGAAACATAATGGATGTTGTGATCAAAGTAGCCACTGATCAGAGCTTAAAGCTCAACGAGTGAAATGAGCCTCGAGCTCGGAAGTGACTCAAAGCCTCAGGCTCAACATTTAACGAGCCCTATAAGGGATAGTTATCAATAAGCCCTATATGGGACAGTTACCAATGAGACCTATAAGGGACAGTTTAGGAACTCGATCACAACAAAATAACAAATGAAAAGTGGGTCTCATATGCATTGCATATGCATAATGTAAATGATTAAATTACATTGAATGTGAAATGTGAAATGATGTGAATGTGAATTATGTGTTATGTGATTGGGTGAGCCATCGATGATGGTCACTCATTGAGTTCGCAAAATTCACACAAAATTTTCAAATATTTTTTAGGATCAAAAGAATGCCCTATTAGGCCACGGGAGTATACTTACAGCATTCAAGTGAAGGATAGAGGTCAGGATCAGTTGGCGTCTGTATTATAGTTCTCTATTTTGTGTTGAATTGTATTTTCAACAACTTTATGTATAAATTTGTATTCCAAAATGACTAAAGTGTTTTATATTTGTGAAGGGGCCCAAACGACTATTGAAATATTAATGATTGTATTGATGCAATTGAATAAATTTATGATTAGAATGGGTCGTTTCGATTATTGATTTCTGCATACGCGTGTGTAAATGTTTTTTAAAAAAATTATACCGAGTTTTGCCTGATTGAGTGTTCTAGCACGCCACCCTCATGAGGCACGAACTCGGATATTACCTATCGATGTCGGGTTCGGGTCTTGCGGGAGTGGGGTGCTACATTAGAATCGTTAAAAAAGTGACAGCTAACTGTTTATTTTCTCTAACAAACAGAATTCTGGTGTGTACATTCTGTGCACTGAAATGTATAATTTCATGTTTAACCCTTCTTATATCAAAAGCTACAATTACTACCATAATGATGATGATCATGGTTTGAGATAAAAGACCACCAAGATCCATTCAATTTAAGTTCCAAAAACATCCCCTGTAAGATCTTTGTTTCAAGGATACCCATTACTAGAATTTTATTTATAGGGATGAAATCACTAAATGATTGTTTTTACTTGGTCTATTTAGTCCCCTTATGTTCCTAGTAGCTATTAACATTAAATCAAATTCCTTTAAGAAAGGCTTTCTTTCTTTTTATTTCTGCTAGATTTCCTCTTTATTACCTCCTTAAAACTCGTTTCCCTTCTTTTCCTTAGAGGGGGTACACATAACAGTGTTATAGATCTCCAATGTCTGCTCCCTATTTTTAATATCAATGGAATTGCCCATAACTTCTTGCGATTACATTTTTTAAAATTCCTCATTCATTTCTTGAGGGGAATCTAGAACAACTATAATATTTAGAATACTCTGCTTATCAGAGTTTGAGTTTCTATTCTCATTTATATATTAAGGAATGGATAATGGTAGCTCTTTCCCCTCACTAGTACCCTTACTGTTAATCTTCATTACATTTTTGTCCTTATCTACGTTCATCAATTCATCATTATCACCCCTCTTGAACCTCTTACCAATTTCTTTCCATCTTGTCCCTTGCTGGAATTTTTTTGTTCTTCATTAATAGGAGACTTGAATTGAGTCTTCGATTAAAGTTTCATCCTCACCCAACCTTATATTATAAGGAAAATATTTGGCAAGACTTTGCCATTCTCCACCTTAACACCTAAGTGCACGTAATCAATATTCCTTCTTAGTGCAGCCATCTCATTTATGCAGATTGGATTCCTTTGAAGGTTGCAAGTGCACTTAATCCCTATGTCGACTAGTACTTCAAAGGCCTCTATGTAGATTTATCCAAATTGGAATATATTTTTGTTTAATGCTATCCATTTTCAATCTAGGTTTCTAAGGTTAGAGGAATAAAGGTTGATTCAAGATATGCCAGGGTCCAGCCTTCATCACCTCCTTTGCTTTAGATTAGCTTGCAAATTTAAGAGGATTAAACTGTCTCTGACAATAAAATCTTAACTAAACCTCTAGTTTTTCAAGTTCTCATTGCCCAATCTTTAACCAACAAGAAAGCTAGGCCTTTTTTTTAATAAAAGAAACCCACCAATCGAGTAATATGTACCTTTTCTCCTTCTTTAAGGATTTGTATGTGTAGGACCTTGGCCTCTCGGGCCTCGTGTCCACAGGACCTCGGCCTCTCGGGCCTTGCGCCCACCCGCTTGCAGATATTGTCCGCTTTGGGCCTCGCACCCTCACGGTTTTACTTTTCCACAGGACTTCCCAGGAGGTCACCCATCCTAGTACTACTCTGGCCCTAACACGTTTAACTTCGGAGTTCTGATGGGATCCGGTGCGTTAGGGCATAGAAAACACATCTGCAAGGGGAAGGTATCCACACCCTTATAAGGGATGCTTCGTTCTCCTTCCCAACCGATGTGGGATCTTACAATCTACCCCCCCTCAGGAGGTCCAGCGTCCTCGCTGGCACAACGGCTCGGGTCCTGTCTCTGATACCAATCTGTAGGACCTTGGCCTCTCAGGCCTCGCGTCCACAGGACCTCGGCCTCTCCGGCCTCGCGTCCTCCAAAGGGCCTCGGCCTCTCGGGCCTTGCGCCCACCTGCTTGCAGATATTGTCCGCTTTGGGCCTCGGCTTCTAGGGCCTCGCACCCTCACGGTTTTACTTTTCCACAGGACTTCCCAGGAGGTCACCCATCCTATTACTACTCTGGCCCTAGCACGTTTAACTTCGGAATTCTGATGGGATTCGGTGCGTTAGGGCATAGAAAACACGTCTGCAAGGGGAAGGTATCCACACCCTTATAAGGGATGCTTCGTTCTCCTTCCCAACCGATGTGGGATCTTACAAAAATACTAAGAGAATTGTACTAATGAGCACATAGATGATCATGATTTATTAAAAACAATTTCTATATGCATTTTTAAATGCAAAATCATTAATAATAGTATCAAAATCAATATTATCTAACATATTCTTCTCGATGCATAAAATAACTAAATCATTGAACCTTTTTTGTGACAATGGTGATCTTAAGTAGATTTTCAATAATTTTAACTTTGGAAAACTTCTCTCAGCTGATGCTATGGTTACCAGTATGGTTAATAAAATTCTGTAAGCAATTAAAACATTTAGATAACAATCTATAACTTTAACAAATTCAAAATTTTCAACTGATGACATCAAGTCATTTGTAACACTTTTAATTTTTTTAAAAAGATAATCTAAATTCATATCTGACACATTATTATGAAAAAAGTAGTTGTAAAATTAGTACAACATTTTCTTAATTAATTATCATCCATTGATCTCAACTTCTTTAAATGAAATAATAATCTAAAACAATATACCTTATTTGCTAATGTACTTTATTTGCTATTAGGTTTAAACAACTTGCAACTAAAACAATATACCTTATCTATATGTTTAGTAAACCAACCATTTTCTATCACTAATCTCTCCATTATCCAATTTTATAGAATAATAAAAATATGAAAATGTTGAGAGATATTGTCTAATGAAAACAAAAAATTTTCAACTAAAATTTTCCTTACTTTATTATCATGATTATCCTAATTTTTAGGATCATAAATATTCAATATAGAGATTAGTTGTTCATCTGCCTTTAAATTTTCTAAATTAGATGCATTTTGGACATAATCGTGCTCACTCAAATTACTAATATTCTTATGAATATAAGTCTCATCACTTAAATTTTTTTTATATTATTCAAAATTATCTTCACCTAATTCATTAGGATTCTTACTAAAGGAGCCTATTCTTTTAATAAATTTATTAATTGTTTCTTTTTGGGATTCTATTAATTATTTTTACTTGTTTTTCTTACTTTTTTCACTTCCAGACAAATGCTTTTTAGACAACATCATATAAACCAATTTTATCATGATTGGACTAGAAAAAATAAACAAAAGCACCAGTACAGAATTGGAAGAAGTATGCAGGTACAATAGAACACCAATAGCTCGACAATAGATCACAAAGATATATCAACGATATTATATTTGTGACGGAGAAAAAAATAAAGAGTAAAATTTAATATCCTATATTAAAAATGAAAAATAAAGAACATACACTTATGATAAAAGCTATCATATTGAAAATATAATTTCAATGTTTTAAATAATTTTAAAATATAAAAAACTAATAGTGATTCAACTTTTCACCAAAGAGAATAGATATTTAAATTACAATTGACGTAATCATCAAGATGGTAATAGTTCAAAGAAAAAGAGAAACCAATTCTCTTTTTGACAATAGATATGTGGAGAAGTTATAATATTCTTATCAAAAATAAATATGATAAGTTAGAGTAAAGTTGAATTACAATGTATCTATTGTAAAAATGAGAATTAAGTATTAAATAAATTTTAAAATTAATTGAGTAAATAATTTTATTTTAATTTTTATATCATTTTATTAATAATATTTTCTTAATTTTATTAAATTAACAATTAAACAAATATTATAATATAATATAATCAATTTTTAAATCTCAGGTTCTGATGGTTACTTGATAAAAAAATTAAAGTTTTTATGCTAATTCTTAAAAAAAACGAAAGTTTTTATGCTTCATGTATTTAAAAGATTCATTGCAACTATTATTTTTATTGCCGTCAAAGTTATCTCATCCATGCTAAAAAATATGATTTAGTGAATTGATTATTAAGATTATTACATTTTTGCATTATCCTAGTGCCACAGTAACTTTTTTAACATCAAATTAACCTCAGCCACTTTGATTTTTTATTTACAAATTGTTCCTTCTTAAAATAGAATTATGAATAAGAATAAAGCTCCCTAATTGGTGTCTGTCAAGCTCCCAAATTGGTGTAGGACTTATGCATATTTTCTTATACAAAATTTTGGTTTTCATTTCTTTGAATAAAAATTATAAATCAATAAGTAATAAAATTATTCCTATATGTATTTATTAAAAATTAGATCTATGTCAAAATTTAAAAGGATATGAACACATAACTTTCTATAATAAATATTTTGTGACAAGAATATGATAATTAATTTGTTATAAAACTTAACTAATAAAAGGTTCATAATTTATATTTAATTTTGACTTAAATAATATTTTTCTACAAAATTTTGTTTTTTTTGTGTTCAAATAATTTCGTAATATAAAATTATAAATAAGAATAAAGCTCTCTAATTTACGTCTTCCAAGTTAAAATAAAACTCCTTAATAATAATTATGATTACGTATTGTGATTGAATAATTATAGCATAAAAAGAAAACAAAAATAATCAACAATGTAGTAGGAGTAAATTGTCAGAGGAACAAGAGTAATATCAAATGGAAATAATATGTGAAGGAAAAACAATAAATCTAAAAGGATTCAAATTTGGTTAACAAAATATATAATCATGTTCATAAAAACATTATCAAATGTTGTATATAATTATAATATATTCAAGTATTCAGTAAGTTGACAAATACAAAGAAAAACTAGAAACTTTACCTTTAGATAGAACTAAAAAAATCTTTTACCGCCAATTCTAAAGTTAAAGTATTCGTAGATTCATATGCTGATGGAAATAAAAAAGCTAGAGGGTAAGAACTACAACCAAATGCCTAAAAAATTATAAATAGATCAACATTAAAAAAAAGTCAATAGTTAAATTTGGAAGTTAAAAAGTTAAGCTTCCTTTTACAACAAGACTCTCGCTGGAAGAATTTAAATCTCTTTTAACATTTACAAGGCGTTTGGTTCACCTACAAGAGTATATAAGAAATGGAATGATAATTTTTAAGAAATAAAATAAATAAGGAATAGAATATAATATGTATTATTTAGTTTGATTTATTCCTAAAATTTTTTAACAATGATGTAATGTTAATGTTTGGTTTGAAAATATAAATTTAAAATGACAAAGAAATAATTAACAAAAAAAAATTAAAATATCCATTAGTCCTACTAACATTATCATCGTTGTCATCATCATCATCATCAGCATAATAATAATAATAATAATAATAATAATAATAATAATAACCCATTTGAAATATATAAAAATAGAAGATAATGAGTTTACATATTCACCAAACTCAAGAAATAAGTACAACTTTGGATTATATATTTTGTATCTTTTCTTCGTTCAAACAAGAGAATAACTTATTACTTAGAATAAATTAGGAATAGAAAGATGATTCCAGTTAACCAAACGCCCGTTAAAGTCTCTCCCACTTCTTTAACATAACCATTAATTAAGTTTTTTTTTTTTATAAGAGTGGGTTTTAACAGGTGTCCTTTTGCGGTTGCCCAAGGTCGAGCTTGATGCATCCTCTATTATGTCATTTTTGTATTTCAAATATACGTTATCAAATTATTATTAATTTTATACACGATTATTGATGGACAGAACTTTATTAAATTCATTTTTATATGATTTATTTCTTAATTGGCGCCGCTAACTTTAAGGCCTTGAGGTGAATCAGTCTCTTATTTCTTACAGCGGGAATGCCCCAATAACTTCATAAATTTCCGTCGTTGTCGAGTAACTGTTTTCTTATGTTGACAATGCTAATGTCAAATTAGCCAGGAAAGGCGAACGATCAGGACAATCCAGGGCTTCTTTCTAAACAATAATGCAAAAGGACTTTGTCCATGTCCATCCTCGTCAAAGAACTTTGTTATTGCAAACCCAGTTTTATAACTAACTCTGAAATTCTATCACTACAAAAAAAAAAAGAGTGTTTAGCGAAAATTATCAACGGAATGTGAAGGTTTTTCATCGGCAAGTGAATTTGTCGACAAAAATTATCGATTGTATGAGTCGTCAGAGAAATGACCATTGTAAATCTTTAACGACAGAATAGAAATACTTCATTGGTAATTTACCAATGAACAATTCTTTTTTTAATCGCTAAATATAGTGATGAAATTTTTAAGTCTATCGGTAACTTTATCAACAAAATATTTCTATTATGTCGATAAATATTACCGACTAGCAAAGTATTGAAAATTTGTCAGAACACTTAGCGACGATAAGTTGTGTTTCGTCGGTAAATTTAACGACGGTCAAATTGTTGAAGTTTCATTTGAAAATTTAGTGATGATAACGGAATGTTCTTATTTTGTTAGTAAATTTGATATTAAATTTTCCGATAGATATGATAATTTTGTTAGTAAATGTACCGATATTGTTTTTTTATTTTTCATACATTTAAGTTGTAAATTTAATTTTGATTGGTAATCTTATTATTAATATTTAATTTCTAAAATAATATGGGAATAATATATTGAATTTTTTCTACATTTAATTTATCTAAACAGCAAGTTGAATGATAATATAAAGTAAAAATGATCTTAATTGATAATAAAAAATGAAGTTTTAATTTTTGAAGAAACCGACATTTACTGATAGAACTATTGTTTTGTAGTAATTTAGGTGCATAATTTTCACGCCACCCATTGCAACTTATTTTTACTACGAAATTTACTATTTCATTATCAACGAAAAATCTTGGGAATAATTTCTCTCCAAATTTGCTGACAAAAATTTTGAAAGTTGCAAAAAATCATTTTTTGGATAAATTATATATGAAAAATCAATTTCTGTTACTAATTTACTACGATTTTTTTTCCGTAAGGAATGTGTTATTTTCTTGTTGTGTATAACTAAATATTTCGTAATTCAACCCTTGCAAATCTGGCCTCTCCAAACTGGAAAGAACGGATAAACGTATGTCTTTGCGATGAATAATATTAAATAAATGTGACATGTTTTAAGCACCAGAAAAGAAATTTATTCATATCATGAAGTGGATTCCATAACCAAGAAATCAAGTTGAAGAGTTAGGAAAAGTGCTTGAAATAGAGACCTCGCCTCGCGTATATGACAAACAACTCGACTGCTGATCAGCATGCGTATGGCCTGAATATCAGAACACAAAATGACAAATAAAGTAGACCACTGCATACAATATAATTTTTCTGAGCTCCGAAGTAGATTTCAGGTGATGAAATGTATAATAAACTACAATTGCATGCAGCAGTAGCATATTGTTGTAGTAGCAACAATCACCAAAACCATGAACACTAAACCTGATCGAGGACACTTCGTGGACCGCACTTTGAAACCTGGATCGTTATTTTATGGCTTTTTCGTTGCTGTTTGCTTTATGAAATCCATCTCGTTTTATCCGGTTCTTATCCCACTCATCTTCCATGGTTGATATTGACATTGCGCGTACTGGCTGTCGATCCTTTGGATATTCTTTTTTGTTACTGCCTATCCTTGGTGGGTATTCATTTTTTAATACGTGGCAAAGATGCGCGTCTTCAGATCGTTTCTTTTTATCAACCAACACAAACGATGGAAAACATTCGTCGAGGGACTCTGAGTCTCATTCTGTGCTTATGTTACAGCTGATTCTGAAATCTATCCTGAAAGGAATCAGTGCTTTCAGAAGCCCTGCTTCGAAATGGATTGCTTTCTAAATAATTGACAAATAAAAGATCGCTCATTCTGATGACACAAAAAGCTTGGAACTTCCAAGATTATTAGATCAGATGCTTCAGAAAAAAACTGAAGGATAGAAATGTTTTCCAAAATTTCCAAGTGCTCCAGACCCCAGTGTGGAATCATATTCTGATCATTTCGTTGTACATAAACCTGAAGAAGGCCAAGAGATTTAATCTCAAGTTGCAAACAATATTACAACCCCGTTTGATCAAAATAGGAACGAATATTTATATGAGCATGGTTATAAACATGGTGGAACCTGCTGGCTTAGATACTGATGGTTTAGATGAATTAAGCAATATGAAATTGAATAAGTTATTTCTGCAAGTTGTTGATCAGCTTTCTCCATTGGTTCAGGGCCTCAACCTCAACTGTCTTCTGCTCCACTTGCTAAATATCAGTACTTTCCCGTCGTTCTTGTCCCAATTGATTTCTTAGATTCAATTTTTAGCCCATTCTTTAAAAATTTTCCAAAAGTAGACTCAAAGACGTTCTTAGCAGTCTTCCTAATGCCATTAAAAAACGTAGTCCACTGGTTAGCTAGGAGGCAGTAGTGGTCCTAAATTCCAATGCATAGTGACGAATTAATTATCTAACGTTATTGTATGTCACGCTCAACTCAATGATGAATTAATTATCTAACGTTACTGTCTGTCAGTCTCAACATTTTGCACTATATAAGCATCTTTATACGATGGCAGTGAAATGCAAATCATCTTATACGTAATAGCCAGCAGTTTGCTTCAGTATACCTGTACTCGTACTGATCATGGCGGATGGAAACTTTAAAGCGCCAATTCAGGTCATAATCGAGCCTTCAACAAACAGCTGTCAGCAAGAAGATAGCCAGAGTGACTTTGCCAAACCATCCCAATCTTCTATCTTACTAACTAGGATTCATGCTGGCTATTTCAGGATAAGCCTTTCACTTAGTGCCCAAGCTTTACTATGGAAGATTCTAAGCGAGCCAAACAATGACTCACAAGATGTCTGGCACATATTTCGCATGCTTCCTTCGACCGCTTTTCTTTTGCTGTGGTGGCTTGCGCTCTTATTACAAACCTCCTTCTGTATTCTCTACGTTCTCAAGTGTTTGTTTCACTACAAAATGGTGAAGGCAGAGTTCTTGCACTATATAGGAGTAAACTATCTTTATGCCCCTTGGATTTCGTGGCTTTTCTTGCTTCAATCATCTCCAATTATTGGGTCGAAGACCGTTTCATATGTTGTTCTTTGTTGTCTCTTTGCTGTTCCTGTTCTGATGCTTGATGTGAAGCTCTATGGGCAGTGGTTTACTACAGAGAGGAGGTTTTTATCCAAGTTTGGTAATCCAACTAGCCAAATTTCTGTGATAGCCAACTTGGTGGTCGCAAGAGCAGCAGCCCAAGAAGGGTGGACAGAAAGCGCAGTTTGCATGTTCTCACTTGGCATGGTTCACTACTTAGTACTCTTTGTTACACTTTACCAGCGTTTATCTGGTGGCAATAGCTTTCCTTCACTGCTGAGGCCTACGTTTTTCTTGTTCTTTGCTGCACCCAGCATGGCAAGTTTAGCTTGGAAATCCATCTCAGGGGTTTTTGGTACCCCATCAAAGATGCTATTCTTTCTCTCTTTGTTCCTCTTCATGTCCCTGGTAAGTCATTAGTTGCAAATGGAAATTGCTACTAGGACAATGTGTTTAGTCGATTCTCCGATATAAATGGAAGAAAGAGTAACATTGACCTTGCCTTATCAGAAAAATTGGAGGCTTTAATGATAACAAAGCAAAAAGGTCCAAAATTCTTATATGCAATGTAGGAAGCCAAAACAAAACCATCCTTTTTAGCTAGAACTAAGCTGACATCTATATTTGCCATTTTGTGTGTCCTATATAACAGGCTTGTAGGCCAGCTCTTTTCAAGAAATCTATGAGAAAATTTAACGTTGCATGGTGGGCTTACTCCTTCACACTAACGTTGCTTGCTCTCGCTTCTGCCGAATATGCAAGGGAAGTTAAAGGTC
>JANSVB020000038.1:364734-377864 GCA_025504935.2 Erythroxylum haughtii
TTAGCTCTCCAAGAATAAGGTAAGATCTAGCAGTCTTCACTTTATTCTAGCTATTCCCGGGTCAAAGGGTTTGCCCCGGTTAGGTTCTCCGACCTCTGCGTGGATACCGTTAGAGACGGTCTCCTTTGGTCGTTATGGTTTGACTTCGTTATATAGACACATGGATCCTGGCTTTTGGGAAGGTCCCGGAATAAAAATTTTTGTTTTCCGCACCGTGTGCATGTGATGCACACACCGGGATTTCCCTACATATCTTTCCTATCCCCGTACCCGAAACTCCCATGATTCTATGGATAACCCTTATATGATCATTAAAGTCTCCTCCTAAACCAACTTTCTCGTCAGGGGGATCTACTAAATCACCTCATTTAGTTCTTCTCAGAGTAGACTTTTAAATTGTTCGTCCAAACCTACTTGAGGTGTATAAACACACACTACATTGAAAACAACATCTTTCACTACAATCTTTGCAGATAATCCTATCATTAATCTTCTTTACCTCCACATCATGATTTATAAGTTCTTTACAACTAAGATACCTACCTCATTATGTTGTCTTGAACTCCTAGAGTACCAAAATTTGAGCCCATTAATCTCTTTCACTTTAGCCTTCATCCCTTTTGTCTTCTAAAAGTGTGCTATATAAATCTTATATTTATCTAAAATCTTTACTAATTTTGAAGACTTTCTTGTAAGGGTCCCGATGTTTCAAAAACCTATTCGTAATCTCTTATATAATATTTATTAAAATTATTAATAAAAATATTTTATTTTATAAAATAAATAGTTTGAAAATTAAATTTTATTATAATTATTAAATCAATATTTATTTGAAATTTAAATATTTGGAAGATATTTTAAATTTAATTATATTTGCTATTAAATTAAATTAATTAAAAAATTAACATATTATTAAATAAAATTAACTTATTCATATTTATATTAATAATTAATTAAATATAATATTGAATTAAATTATGCATAATTACTATTAATAATTAATATATTAATAATTAAATAATGTTATTTAATAGTAAATTTGATTATAATTTTTTTTTTGTAGTTTTCATAAACTTTGAAAACCAGAAGATATCAAAACCAAAAATAAAAACCGAAAACTCAAACAAATAGGTTTCTTTTTTACAAAATTTGAAAACAAAGATAGAAAAATAAAAACATAAATGGAAACAAATAGGCCCACTTTTAGATTAAAGTAATCCTAAGACTAAAATAAGACCTAAATTTTAAATATATTTTAAAATTGTTCTAAATTCTAAACTTAATTTCAAATTTAAATAAATTATTTTTAATGTGATTAAGATTAATAATTGGATTGATTAATAAATTTAGATTTTAGAGAAGTTGTTTTCAAAGTTAAAATTTATTATAAGTCAATTAAATTGAAGTTAATTAATTAGATTCCTTAAAATTAAAAAAAAGTGTTTTCTTAAGTAATTAAGAAAAATATTTCTTAATTAAATTTATTCATTTTAATTTAATTAAGATAAATTAAATTTACAATTTTATTTGTTTAGAGAATTATTATTCTATTTATTTAGAAATTGTTTCTTTATTTATGAATAATAAGTTTCTTGATTCATTAAAAAAGGTATTTGTCTTTATTAAATTTGAATTTATTTATTTATTGAGAAAAAGATGTTTTCTATAATATTTTTAAAAATAATTTAAATTTATTAAGGAAAGATTTTTAATTAATTAAGCAATTAATCTCCAAATAAATAATATAAAATGGCTTCCTTAATTAAATTAACAGTTGTTATATCTAATTTTGGAAGTAATTTTCTTTAATATTGGAAAATAGGTTCCTAATTAAGAAAAGCAATTTCTAATTAGTTTAGAATGTATTATTTTTGTAATTTTGAAAAAGGAGTTTTTCTAAATTATAATAGGTAAGAAGCATAATTTATTGAAAATTATTTTCAATTAACTTTGTTAAAGAATTTCCAATTGAAATTGAAATTGTTTTTAAATCAAATTCTTGGAATAGGAATTTGGTTCATTTAGGAATCAATAAGATTAATCTAATTTAATTATCCAAAGAATTGACAATATTATTTTAGATTATGAAGGTCAATAACTAAAATAAAATAAGTTTAATGTTTTATGCATATAATTTAATTAGTTGTGCATAAATTTCATGTTTTAATATATATTTAATAAATTATGCATGTATAATTGTATGTTTTATATGTATGAATTTATTATGTATAATTTTGTGTTTGATGAGTCAAATATAATTAAATTCCTTGTTAAAATGTCAAGTATATATTTTGAACATGATCATTGCTTTCTATTGTTATAAGAATAAACCAAAGTTCTATTTATTGTTAGGCATATTGAGTAAACTCAAGGTTGTTTTAACTTAAATAAGTTTAGCCTTGTAATAATGAGTCTTACAACAACAATAACACCCAGTATAAATCCCGCTGACACGTAGAGCATGGGAAGCTCTAGTAATACGCCTTATCCTAACTAGTAGAGATGTTATTTCTAGGTTACTAAGAAAAAGAAGGAGAAGAAGGAGAAGACAAAAAAAGAAAGCATAATAATAATAATAATAATAATAATAATAATAATAATAATAATAATAATATACAAGCATAGGCTAACTACAAGAGGAATATGATAAAAGACTTATGAGAACTACAAGGATAGCTTTACGAGGGATCTTTTATTCTATAATAGTACATCAAAGTTTTCTATTGCAGTTCATGTCTTTGATAAGTTCCAATAGTGCCATATCATTCTTGATTACCTCCCCTTAATTTTTATTAGTCCTTCCTTTTTTTCTCTTATAGTCTCTAATTACGATTTTCTCGTATCTTCTCACTAAAGCATTTAGGTGTCTCCTAATATGTTCAAACCAACTAAGTCTTGTCTCTCTTAATTTGTCAATAATATTAGCTGCTTTCAATTTGTTTCTTACTATTACATTCTTGACCTTATCTCTTCTAATAAGGTTGTACTTTTGAAATAATGAGTGCTATTTAACTTATTTTTTATGATTTAGGTTTAATAGTTCTAGGATTCACATGATATGTGATTGATAAAGTTGTTATCTACTTTATTTAAGTTTAGTTAGTTTGTTTAACAAACTCAAGATCAACTAAATTTGAATAGAATCTTAGCCCACTGGAGACATTATAGCAATCTTTTTGAATACTAGCGAGAGCTATTATTTTGAATAAAATAGTGGAAGTAACCAAATAAATGATTAAAGGATTAATATTATTTAGTTCATATAGTTAATACTAAGTTATTGAACCAAATTCCTTAGATATAGGTTATGTTTAAGAAGAGTTCTTAAAGATAAAAAGAAAACAATTGTATGTTCATTACGCAATTTTGATATTAATCCTTGTTGAGGAATTGTTGTTAAAATTTTAGATACATATATCAATATCATAGAGATGACAAAGTGTATCGATATTTTAGGTTTATTAATGTTTCATAAATTTTAATGACAACATAAGACGTATATGAACATTATGATAGCACAATGTATAGGATACGCAGAGTAAATTTGAAAGGTGGAGTACCGTAATAGGTTATTAAGTAGAAATAATTGATTCAATCTTATACAAATAGTTTTATTTGTTGAATCAAGGGTGACTTATACTTAAGTGGTAAGAATGCTAGTAAGATAACTCATACTATCTTGTTATGCCATATTGGTTAAATCAACTTACTGATAATTATAAAGTTACATACAAAGATATATGTATCCTGTTAAGTTAAAAATAACCAACTCAACCTTTGCTAAAGGGATGATGATGGTATTGAATTATTAAATTTTATATATGTGATGTATTATTAGATATAATAACAATTCATAAAAGGATAATAATTGTATTTCGTTATATTGACTAATGATTTTATGTAAAATAATACTATATTAAATGAAATAATTATTTAAAATTTGAAAAGTTCAAAGTTTTTAAATCTAAGTAGAAATTAAGCATTAAGACTATTAAAACATTTTAATGAGTTCAATGTAGTGAGATTTAAAATTTTCAGTTATCTGTAAAGAGTGAGATTCTCTAGTGAATACTTCTATAACTAAAATATATAATAATATGGATTTGTATAAGGAGGAATATACAATATCACATATTATATGACGTAATATTTATTTCTTCTAGAGTTATGTCTAATACTGCAACTTACCTTCAATAGTTCCAATTAAGTCAATTAACAAGATTTCATATTAGATGTGAAATGGTAAGACTTAAAAGAGTCAAAGTTAATGACTTTGGGAAGTGATTCTTAGTTGAAGCATGTGTTGTCTAAAAAGCTTAGAACTAAATTAGAGAATAAAAGATTATAAGATATCCAAAATGTTGGATATAATCTTACAAATCCTATTGAATAAATATTTGTTTTAATTTGTATTCATAGAAGAATGATTCTCAAGATAAAAATTGAAAAATTCAAACCTCATGACAATGCATCTAATTGGAAATAGTGCATTTATTGATACATTTGATGTATAGTTAAAAGGCTACAAGATATTGAAAAATTAACTTTCATGCGAATTCAAAAGAGTTTGTTTTAGGATGATTATGATTTTATCATATATACAAAAAGGTAAGTAGGAGTATAGTTGTACTATTTAGTGGGAGTATATAGAGGCATACTGCTCATAAACAACAACAACAACAATAATAACATAATGCTTATAAAGGACAAATATTTATATTTTAATTATTAAATATATGATAGTCCAAGAATAACTCTTATTCGATATGAAAAGGTAATAACTTAATTTTAAGAATTAGATCTATAGAGATATAGATACAAAAGTTATTTACCTATTCTATTCCAAATACATAGATAATTTTCTAAAAGTATTTAGTATTTAAGATATCTATTATTCTATATGGGAGTGGATATTTTAGTTAAAAGTCACGTGGATATTAACTTTAGAAGTAAATCCTTGTTAAGGAATATTTTACTTAGAAGAATATTATTTGGAGATAGGAAAGGTTCTAATGTAGCATAGATTGCTAATTAAGCCATAATGCATTTTTCATTTAGGGGAAATTATTATTAAGATCAAGAAGTTATTTAATGAACTTGTATAATTCCTTGAATTATTTAAACGATAATATACAGTAGAACATTATAATCATTGGACATGTAAAATGAGTTAAGATTTCATCAAAGATCTAAGTATGTATTTAGACAGTTTCTCTTAATTATGTGATAATTAATATGAAACTTATAAGATTTAAACCATTACTCACTATAGAGAAATTTGTATAATTCTCTCACTAAACTACTGTCCTAACAATAACATGATCGTCATATGGTGATATGGTATAAGATGCCTAAACGATTGACGTAGTGCAAGTGGAAGATTGTTGGTTTATGCCATACATTGAATCAGTTAATTATAGTTTAGTGAAATAATTATTTAAAGGCATTCTTTATCTTATACATATTCAGATGTATATGATAAAGTCTATGAAATAAATATGCATTAAAAATAAAATATAATAAAATTATAATTATGAGATTTATATTACATTTATGTATTATCCATAAATTGTTATTAATGATTATTCTATTAATATTAGACATTAATGGAATTTTAAAAGATTAGCACATGTTATGTTTTCTCCTTATGAAAGAAGTAGTCAATCTCATAGAATAAAATATATAAAGACTTAAATAGAATTGCATTTGTTTGTTAGATAACAAGTTCACTAAATTGATCTCATATAAGAATTCCGTTTGAAAGGTTAGTTATATATCTATAAAAATTCTCATTGTAATGATTGTATAAGTAATTCTTTGACTTGAGATCTCTAAAGTATCTCATATAAGGATTGTTATATTTTAATACTATTCATCATTGTAGTTAAGAGTTGCTCAATTAGTAGCCATTAGATACAACATGAACTATAAGGAGATAGTTAAGTGATAAATATAAGATTCATCACCCTAAAGTAATTAAAAAAATATTCAACTATTCTCAATTAGTAATGATTTGATAAATGCTTGGTCAAAGTGGAATGAGACTTTGAGAATAGTTTTGAAATGTCATTAATTGAATTAAGTACTAATAGTAGAGAATTATTATGATTGGACTCAAATAAAGTAGACATTATTTTCATACTCTATGTTTAATTGAAACATTGTATGATGAAAGAAATGAATTATATAAAAAAATCATTTACAAAAAGGTTAGTTAAAAATCACTTTGACATTCTTAAATATTGAGGTCGTCATAATGTATTGCTAGACGTCAATTTTGATATATGGGTATAAATTATCTAATTAAAGAATTAAAGATAAATTGAAGGAATTTAATTTATTCAATCATATATATGATTTAGGGTTATAATTTATATCCACTGTTAATATATTTAGGAATCTAATAGGTCATACAAAAAGAACTAGTTAAAGAGAAAAATATTGTAATCATGTTAGATTTGATTGTTTGGAGAAATTTTATTATTAAATATGAGATATTTAATAGATAAGGACTAATATGAGATATCATATCTTATTTAGACACAATTGATATTTAATTAGAATTAATTATAATTTTATTTTAATTAAATTACGAAAACATTATAAATGTTATAAATTAGCTTAAACTCCACAGGAGCTTGCACTTCTTGCCTAACCCTCTCAATAACAATTGTAGAATTCTCTTAGCTTGTTTTGTGAATACCAAAAAAGGTTGGACATTTGTGTGGATACAGTAATTGAAATGAGCTAATTTAAAAAATGACTTGAGAGAAACGATAAGAAAAAAAGATCAAGTTTCATAATAAGATATATATTAAGTTCATGTTTTAATATGTCTTATGAATTAATCATGTTATAGAATTCAAGTGACCTTAACTTTCGAAAAATTAAACAAAAATGTTTCATATTTACTCCGTTGCATGAGGGACCAAATCGGGGCCTGATTTTTCAACAAGATAGAGATATTACCAAAACAAAAGGCCTTTAGTTATGCAAACTTTTCACAAGGAACAAAAATAAAGAAAATATTAAAAATTAAAGACATCATGGATATAACGAGCTGTCAAATTAATATATTTTAAGTTTATAAATAGAATTGTCTTACTAAAAATGATATAAAATAAGTGAGTTTTATATAAAAATTTATTCTTAATTTATTGTCTTAAATTTTATGCTAAGATATAATTTTTTTAATTATGTACGATGACACTTAACTATTTACTTTTACAGTTTTTTTAGCCTAACCACTTCTTTCCAATAAATGTAGCAAACAAAATATAAATGTGAGGTGCACCAAGAAAAAGGTTACTGATACCTTTGATCGTGCGGTGCAATTCGTTGAAAGTAGAGAAATTGAATGTCGAAGTTGCTTTGCTCTTACTTGACAGTAGGTTTTCGCCTTTTGGGGAGATTGGAAAGGTTACAAACACTGGTTTTACATTTATGAACACCATATGGGTGCTCTTAACGTCCTTACTTCCCGCATTTTAAGCTCATAATTATCATTATTTTATAAACTGAAGCCAAAGCCATACACCGACACTTGTCCACCAAAAAAAAAAAAGATTCTTATTTCCTGGACCAGTTAAACACTTTATAAGCTCTTTGTCAACCATAGTTCACTGACAGATGCTTAGGTCCTAAATAATACAAAACTGATCATGGTAAACATTCCCAGGTTGGCTTGCACCATCCTTTACTGCATCTACAAATCATAGCATATCAAGAGGATTCCATAAGGACATTAGCCTGATTTTGTTGGGTTTGGTTCAACTTACGCTTGAAGCAATCCGATCCAAAAAAGAAAGAAACAAAGGTGCCAGTTGCCGGATTTAACCACTAAAACTATCTCGTCACTGGTAGAAGGAGAGAGTTTTCATTAAAAGTGATAAGTTTAAACGTATATGAATGCAGACAAGAAAAGATTAGAAATTTCATTTAACAAGAGCTCAAAAAATGATTAGGATGGCTTGTAATACTTTGATGGAACAAATGGCATTTTGGTGACAACCCCATCATAAGCCTTTCCTCGTACCACCAGTTTAAGTTTGGTGCCTGACTTGTGTAATCCAGATTTGACATATCCCATTGATATGTTCTTCTTCAGGCATGGGCTGAATCCTCCACTGGTGATTTCCCCAATGTTTGTCCCTTTCTCATCCTGAATCTCACTGTGAGATCTGGGAGGAGGACCGGAGGAGAAAAATCCGACACGCCGAATTTTCGGACCCTCTTCAAGTTGTTTAAGTATTACCTCAGCACCTAGAAAACCACCTTCTGCTCTTCTTCTTTTGCCTATGGCCCAAGTAAGTCCTGCCTCCACAGGTGTTGTGTGTTGCTCCATGTCATTTCCATATAAGCACAGACCAGCTTCAAGTCGCAGGCTATCACGAGCACCCAGCCCTGTTAACCTTACTTTCCCTTCCGATTTTTCTATGATTGCCTTGGCAAGATCCACAGCATACTCTGAAGGAACTGAGATTTCAAATCCATCTTCACCAGTATACCTGAAAATCTCCACAAAAAGACAGCAATAATCCATCTATACCTGATAGATCCATCGTAAGAGACAATAAAGAGGAGGGGATGTGCATTATGTAAATAATGGGTTATAAGTTAAGCAAATAAGAAGTGATGCTTCTCGATATAAAAGTGGAACTTTTTCAGGCATTACACCCTCTGTTGCAATGGAGCTTGCATTAAACTTTCGCGCAATGCTAACATATATGACAGAAAAGTACATATTCCGGATGTATATTTCACGCACTTCTTAGACTAACAGAAAGTATAGCAACAGATGAATATAGATATACAGCTTGGATATTAATTTCCTAATTCTAGCTAAAGAATGCAGAATGCATGAAAAGTTAGCTAATATTAGGATGGAAATTTGGTTTATAAATAAAAAGAAGAAGAAACAGATGAAGAGGTGTACCCTGTTCTAGTCAGAAAGCAGTGTGCTCCATTGATGTCCAGTATTTGGAACTCTCCAAAATATACCTTGCTCAAATCCACTTTTGTCAAGTGCTGAAGAACAGGGGCAGCAAGTGGACCCTGTAAAACAAAAACCATGAAAACTGTATTTTAGATCCCACTACAAGATAAGATTCAAAGGGTAATGTCGTAGCCACTACCAAGCATTATGCAGTGGTAAGCCCACTTCACAAAGATAATAACCAAGGCATTGGAAAGATATGTGTGTTGAAGAAAGTAAAGGAAAAAGGAACAAGAAATAGGACAAAAATTAAGCTAACACGATCTGCAGCAAAGACAGATCACCTTAAAAAACTAAAGAATCCCAAAGCAAAAGCATAAACAACTACACGGACAGGAGATCACCTGGAGAGCTAAAAGGGATCTCTCGTCATGAATATGCCATGAGACATCTCCACCTTTTGCCTTGAATGCCTTCATATGTTCTTCAATGTGAGCCAGATCCTTATCTCTACACCCTGCATTCACAACTAGATATATATGATCATCCTTCACCTTGGTGATCACAGAGTCATCAATTGCACCCCCTTTCTCATTAGTGAAGACAGTTAACGTCCCAGTTCCATTTGCAAGCCCAACAACATCAGCAACAACAAGCTTCTCAAGGAAAGGAACACAGTCCTTCCCCTTGAGACTCAGTCCACACATGTGGGACACATCAAAGAGGCCACCATTCTCTCTACAATTCACAGTTGAGTCCATAATTGAGTCTTTATACTGTATAGGCATGCTCCATCCAGCGAACGGGACCATCTTCCCACCATTAGCGACATGATAGTCATAAAGAACAGTCTTTTTGAGTTCAGCTTCTGAAGCAAAGTATCGACGAGCTACTGCCTTCTTGTCGGCCTGAGCAAGACGGCGGGTAATTGATTGCCCAAGTTGCCAAAGTCCTCCTCTCATACTTTCAGAACAATCTAGTCAAGATACCGTCAGCCATCAGATTATGACCGGCGAGTACATAATAAACGAGACCAATAACCATAACCAGAAAAATCATCCTATTTATCATGCCAGGATGACCACCAATGCAAATATGAAATGGGAAAGACCAAATACAAAAGACAATATTCATTCAAATAACTAAACAAGCTCATTTAATCAATCCGTTAATGGCATTGAAATGTAGTAATAACAGGAACACAATCACATCCTAAATAAGCGAGATTTCATGGATAGTTCAGACAAGAAAAAAACTTGGACACAAAAACGCTTCAAAATCCAGCCGGGTACATTCGAGAGCAACTCTAGTCATCTAGATCTCTTTCACACTCGTAAACCGTAGTATCGACCAGGCTATCAAGTAATATTCCAGATCACTATATAAACGACCCATGAATGGCGACAGAACAACTGGAAAGACTTACAGGTAAAGAGTTACTTCTCTGGATTGAAAACAGCCAAGTAGTGCTAGAGAAATCAGACCAGAAAAGAGGCCGTAAGAGCACCTATAAAGAGGTGGGTTATAGTGGGTGCCACGTGGAGAAACAAACAATTAAAAACCCCATCACGAGTGGGTGGTGCGAGGGCTCTCAGGTCAGGCAACCCAATCCTGGATGTCTAAGTGGTACTAGTGTTCCGCATGTAATGTCTGAATCCGACGGCTGTCATTAGTCCCCATCTGACACCAGAAAGTTGTTCCCTTGATTCTATAACTTGGCTTTCGCAGGGTTTCAACTGTTTAAGGTTGCGTGAATATGTGTCCTGGTGTGGGTCCTCAAAGTTTGGAATTTGGAATTTGGAAGGTGTATGATCATCAAAGATGGAGGTGAGGACATGGGGTTGGAGCCATCGACAAAAAAGTTAAAGTTGTTGGGTATGAGGTCACTGGTCTATCAGTAGGCGGGGGTGATAAAAATGAAGCTGGAAATGGAAAAATGATGGCTTAGAATTGGAAGTAGTAAGGAAAACGGTTCTTAGCAGAGTCTATGATCCTTTGCTTCAATATGATTGCATGATGCTTGTGAGATCTACTCAAGTAGTCACAAAACGCAATGCTGTTCCTAATCCTAGTATTTAGCTATTTGTTTCTTCACAAGTTTGGTATAACTTTCCAGGTTAACAATAAATGTTATGAATTTAGCAGATCAATTATGGTTAATAATTGGTTACATTTGTTGATTTTCATTTGCTATGTCTCTTAGTAACTTCAAAGCTAAGGGTAAACAAAGGAACATTCCCTTAGGGTTAAAAGTCATTAGTTTCAAACCAAACTACTTGAAATAATATATTGATTTTTAACATCTAAACAAACCATTTAAAATTTGGCACAAGAAAAATCAAAAGACAAAAATATAAGTTCAATTTAAGCAATCCCATTTTTCTTATAAATTAATAAGAATTATTTTTGAACATACATAAATGTTCAAGTTGATAAAAAAGTATACAATTATATTTAGTATAGTAGGACAAGTATGTTAATGAGTGGTGGAATGTGAGTGCCAAACAACAGAAATTTTACTAATAACTTGTTAATAAAATTCAAGCAATTTATTTAGAATATATAATTTATGCATAACAATCTTGTAACTTTAAAAAAAGGTATCGCTTTTTTGACTTTTTTTCACAACACATATTTTTCTAGATTTATTCAACAAACACGTTAAAAGGGATTTGTAGATTTTCTTTTGTTAATTTTAAAATATACGTATGTATATCATAACAAACTAATACATCCATGTTTATTTATATTTCATTAATGGTTAGTAAAGAATTAAACGTTTAATCATGCTTATTTTGAACTTTTTGACAAAATTCTCCGGTAACAACTCTCAAATTATAGATTAGAACAAAAATAACTTCCTCGCATTTTGAAACAGAATGCTAATAAATATATATATTCACAAAATGTTGAGCTAAATTCAAAACATACATTGAAATTTTTTAAAATGATAAAACATATTGACATTTTCGTAGTGGCTTCATGATTTTATTGGTGTTGGTTTCAATTGTTTAGCAAATTTATATCCATAATAAGAAAACAAAATTTTCTTCAAAATTCATTGAAAATTCAATTATGTTAGTAGTAATATCGCATTGCAGCTAATAAGTAATAAAATGGTAATGCTTATAATTAAAAGACTAAATTACAATAGCCTTCCTAATATTACCTATCATTTATGTGATTTAATGGGAATAACATTTTGGTTCGAGTCTAGACTTGCTTGAAGTTAAGGAGTTTGACTCTAGTTTATTGAACTTCTAATTAGGATCAAGCTTTTATATTTTTTTAAAATTTTGAGTCAGGTTCAAACTAGGGTTACCTGGCCTAAAGACCAATCGAACTTGAGGCTCATAGCTAGGGCTTAAGTTTGATTGGTTTTAACAGCCTAAAATTCAATTAGTCCTAGGTTAAGGCCAATTACTATTTTTAATTTAAAATTTAAAGTATAATTTTTCTTAGAAGCTTTAGTTACTTTATGATTAAATAATTGTATAATGAGCTGATTATGGACGTATGATTTTCTAAAATATAGGTTGTTAGAGCTTCTAAAAGCTCAGCAACTCTTATGTGATTTATGGATAAGCCAATTGTAGGTTTGTTGTTAAGTCAATCCAGTGATTTTGGTAGATTGTAATGTACTCCATTTATAACTTATGCCTTCAAAAAGTCACAACTTACAACACTATTACAACCTATCTCCTTATCCACATTTCTTTATTGCCATAATTTTATACATGTCATCCATATCATAAAAGAGGAGAATCATCATAAAGGTAAGAGGGATCACTCTCATAAAAAAAATCTCAAGCTTGAATCTTATTTAGGCATTGGAGCATTACTGGAGGAGGGCCCTCCAATGTTTTCTTTTGTAGGCCTAAAAACTTGACCAAACCAATAACTTAAAGATACTATCATCATATTAAGTCAATATAAAAGGAACATCAATTGATGTTATCTATAGGAATCGAAAGGAATTTCTTATGTTCTTACTTATTTTCAATAATGTCAATGAAAAGAGAACTGAACACAAGGGATGCTATAATCGTAGGGACACTACCAAGGGGCCCTTTTGTTGGAACCCGATCCGGAAACCGGATCCCAACCGGAGACGAAACGGAAAACGAAGACGAAAGCGAACGAATGGAACGGAAAGCACAAAGCGGAAGCAAAATCATAGGCGAAACAACACATC